>JAFIRS010001904.1:0-277252 GCA_018342105.1 Gonioctena quinquepunctata | reverse complement strand
TACCATTGATTCAGACATTCAGAACACGTGAACTGAACACTGTTGCCAAGCAATATTCTCGCATGTACGGTTTACAAAGCTGTCCACGAACAAAAGTTTGTTAGATTCTACTAGTGTTTTCTGGTGAATCAGCACCCGATCAGCAAACAGTATGCGATGTGCAGGAGAATTAATTTGAACATTATTGTCTTTGTCTTTTGCTGGCTCTTAAAACTGAACACCGAGCTGTTCCGTGCGTATTTTGAACTGTAGAAGACAAGATGAATCACTCGTCGCATTTATGAATGAAGTAGTAAATTTCAATTCTGGTTGGATTCTGTGCGGGCGTTTTCGTACTAGATATATTAATATAATATAAATTATTTTTTGATAGATTTGCAAATTTTTCAAAAGACAAAGACAATAATGTTCAATTAATTCTCGTGCACATCGCGTACTGTTTTCTGATTAGTTGTTAATTAAGATCTTAGGATATTTCATTCATCAGCCAATCAGAAAACACTAGTAGAATCTAACAAACTTTCGTTCTCAGACAGCTTTGTAAACCGTGTAAGTGAGAATATTGCTTGGCAACAGTGTTCAGTTCACGTGTTCTGAATGTCTGAATCACTACAATGGTCGTGATATTATTTTCAAAACAATATTCAATTGCTAATGTTTCCACTTTTGTGTTGTTGTTTCTTACAAGTGATTATAATTATGATAAGGCCTCAAAGCAGAATATGAAGTCAACTAGTTCTGACTTCATCACCAGTTTGGATATAACAAGGTTAGTTGTTTTCTTCACTTCGAAATTGAATATATATCTCAGGCAGCCTGCAATGTGTACATTTACCACCAATCAGTTCAACATTCTACCTTATTCAAATGTCGAGCAAAATGTTTATTGCATTCGGCAATTGCCGAAGTTTTCCTATGAGCAGGTCAGCTGAAATTAGGCGGCTGCCTATACCCAAAATTTTGTCGATTTTCATAAAGAACAAAACATGTTTTTTTCCAGATTTTCCATCAGTATGGACTGTAATCGAAATGGTAAGCACATTTTCTAACTTTGGATCGATTGGGACTATAATGTTATCGTCAATCTTGATGTTACTATTAACGGTAAGGGTGATGTTACTTTTAACGGCAGAAATCTCTGGCTTCTCGAACATGTAATAGCAGTAATACTTTTTAGAAAAGCTTCTTCACAACTTTTTACCAAAACAGTCGTAGCAGTTTTTATTTTCCCCTCCAGTTAGGCCCGTTGAAATCGACACAATAGAACTATTCTGCGGAAATTGATTAAAACTTACCACCCGATACAATAACAACGAATTAGGATTTCAAAATGAAAGACGCTCCCTCTGGTTGCAGTTTGGAACAATACTCGTTTTCATGAGTTTTACACCAATGAAAATGGGCCTTACTCCCTCTAACGGTAAAAATAGAACCATACTCGTGTTGAATTCCCAATTGAGAATTCAAAATAAGATGCCAGCGCCAGAGTGGCAAAAAATCAAACCAGACATACTTACATTGTTTGTCTGTTTTCTCAGAGGTTATACACTTGTGTTCGGAGTTTTTCTGAAAATATTTCATTTGGTATAATTTTCCAGTTTTTTTGTGTAGTGTTATTCATTTCAAGACTCTAGTGAAGTGGTGTATTTAAATCTTAAGACAATATCATTTGCGAAAACTCTGTTTGAAGGAGACAAAGTATGCTCTAAATTGTTGCAAAAAATATATTTTTCGAAGTTTCTGGACAGCTTAGTGAAGTCATCGGGAATTATTATGAATTATTTTGAAGAAATGTTACACATTATTATTTGTGAATGTTCGAATTAAAAATACTCACACGACATGGCAAGTATACGTAAGTAACGATTATTCGCCAAGTACACGAGTCGTTTGAGTGTGTCTCAGAACGTTACGTTCATTTTCTCATGGAAAATGATGAAAACTTTTTCCAGTACATCGGGATCGTTTTGCCCAAGAGTCACATTGAGGTACACAACAATAATGATTTGAACTTGAATCACTCATTTTTTTACTCGATTACAAACGATAGTAAACAGGTAAACAACAATTTCATTAAATGTCAACAATCACAAGAGATTCGACAAGTTTTAGGTATAGGTACAATGGCTTAAATCATATAAACATTAATATTTGACAAAGTAAACAATGTAAGTATGTATAGTTTCCAAAATCTACACCAGAGGGAGTATCCCTTATTTTGAATTCCCAATAGGCAATAGAAACGAAAAAATGAACAAAAACTGTGTCAAATGACTGAATAAGCAGACATTTTTACCGGAAGTGTTTATCTTCAGAGGTATACTTTTGCCAGCTAGAAATTGTAACATATTAGGCATATTTTTTCAGATGTAGTAACACCGTAACATGACATGCCGATTGTTACATAAATTTTACACTTGTAACACATACAACAACGATAACTGCGAGCAGACGACCAGGTGAAATGAAATAATTGTGCCATGTTTGTCAGTCTCTCCAAGGATGAGAACACGCTTTTAACGCACTAAAAAGTAAAAAATAGTTTTAATATTCAATGACTACGCCAAAAAGCGTGGGGTGTTTTGTCGAAAGCAATTAAAATAGTCCTGGATCCCAGAGCCGGCAAACCTACGTCATTTTAGCAAAACTGAAATTTCGAGTGTGAGTAGTGTACTATGTAGTTGAGAACGTATGCGTACTTGCTAGCTTGGAAGCGGGCCCCATTTACAGGTAGCGGTTACAAAAGTACATGAAAAACTTTCTTACTTACGTTGAAGTATGGTAATGCGTTTTACAATTATTATCGTCCAGTTAGCCGAGCGGTCTAAGGCGCTAGATCTAAGCTCTGGATCTCCAAAGTTAGCGAGAGTTCAAATCCCCACGCCTGACGATTTTTTTTAATTTTTCACTTCGAAATTGAGAAATAATTTGTTTTTTTTAATTTGAATATTCATCGTCGTTGAACATAAATTTATTTTTTTTATTTTTAGTGCGTTAAAAGCGTGTTTTTCAGATTTTTTAAATACATATTTTTTATATTTCTAACTTGAATTAAAAAGGATCACATTATATCGAAAGTAGAAAAAAAAATGTGTGAAACACGTTGAGAAACACTATTTTTCGTAACTCGCTAATTCGCTCATTTCGAAAACTAGTGCTTTTCCCAACTGGTTGCCCAAATAACTATTATTGATCATCTTTCATGGTATAACCATACAATCGTCAGCGAAACAAGTGCAACAGCTCTTATCGCTTATCAGCTTTATTCATTAATTCATTTGATTTTTTGTGAGATAATCCTATGTATTTATTTCAACCGTTTAGTCTACAAGTGGAAAATCGTATTTATCTCCCTAATAACATGATTTCGCATAATTTGTAAAAACAATTTTTGTGGAATAAAATTATGGTTTGAAAAAACTAAAAAAAACACGCATATATGGCAATAAGGACTAAACAGGTGAAAATAATAAGAATAAAGTCATTGACCAAAAAAAACTCTTTTATGTAAAAAAGCGTGAGGTGCTTGATATCAGTTTATCTTAATATTATTATGAAAAGCTTTTTAACATAAAAGAAAATTGTTTGATCAATGACTTCATTCTCATTAAAGTGAAACTTTTATTACATCGCCTCAAACTTTTTCGTCCATCTGTTGCATGTCGCGTGACGGTCGGCGCTCGACAGAGCAGCCGAGGCCAATATGGCGGCGCCTATGGTTCGCATCAGCTGACCGTGTAGTGTATAGACTATTACTCATTTGTGCCAGTGCTCCACGCTATTTGTTTGTTTTTATCAGTGTTTACTGTAAATGTTGCTATTTTTTTGCTTTTGATAAACAACGACACAGCTAGTGAGTCCGAAAAACTGATCAACGAGGAAAAAGCCGAAAATAGTGCAAAATGAATGACGATGAATTAATTTTACGCCGTAAAAGACAGAACGCCGACAGAGCTCGTGCTTATAGAAAAAGAAAAAAAGATCTTGGTGTGTAAACATAGTTTTTATATCGAATTTATTAGAATTATTAGAACTTGTTGCTGGTGCTTATTGTTGTTTATGTATTTATTTCAATTTTGAGTGCTTGAATTTATTATTTAACTTATTTCGTATGAATATAGTTGGAGACCTAGTTATCATTTCCCATAATCATTCCCATTTTTCAAGAATAAAATTAAGAGTGATGATGCGATCGAAATCGAATATTTTTCCAAAAATTTTTAGTTAAATGTCTACAATGCGAAAAAAAGTTTCACTTATACCGTGGTTTCATAAAACCACACAATGATTTTCATTTTCAACTTTTCATTCCCATATATGCGTCTCTTTTTAGATTTTTCAAACTATAATTTTATTTTTAACTTTTTATTCCATATTGCTACAGAAGACTGAACAAAGACTACGGGAGAAAAACTCTTCGATTGATTCATCCACATGAGATGTTATTAATTATTGGCGAATATGCTGAGAACCAGTGCATTCGCTATATCTTTGAATTGTTAATTATCAAATCAGTCCAAGATACCAAATTATAGTATTGTCATCGATTTGTTGAAAATATAAACAGGATGTTCATAAAATCAGATGTGGAATCATCTGCGACTGAAAGATAACTTTAGTCACTATCTTCCATCGTCAAGATAACCTCTTGTGGGGTATTCATGTTGAAAAGGGAAACATTCTCAATTGAATATTGATAGAAAGATTTTTCTGTGAATTGAAAAATCCACGATTAAAATGAAGTTATTTTTTGTGAATGTCTAACAGAAAACAACTACTTCCCCGGCTAAAACCACGCTGGACATTGAACTACATCTGATAGATATTCTGAAAAGGCCCTAACTCAAAAGAAAAAATCTGAAATTGAAAATTTGCATTTTCATTCAGATCGTTATTTGATTTTCTATTCCAGTCTTTATTAGGAACTCATAAAGATGAATGAGGCAAAGAAGAATGTTTTCCATAAGAGAGTACTCGCCAGAAATCATTCGTAACATTGATGCAGGAGAGACATCGCATTCACTAGGTCTTCAATACATTTTTGTCGACGAAAATCTATTTCACGCTTCCACGATCATCAGGAAGACCGGAAGAAATGGGAAACACATTTTCAAGGAGCAATCTCACCTTGCAAAGATGGAAAAAGTTAGAATCATTTCTTTTGGAGAGGCACTTTGAAATGATTCTAACTTTTTCCATCTTTGCAAGGTGAGATTGCTCCTTGAAAATGTGTTTCCCATTTCTTCCGGTCTTCCTGATGATCGTGGAAGCGTGAAATAGATTTTCGTCGACAAAAATGTATTGAAGACCTAGTGAATGCGATGTCTCTCCTGCATCAATGTTACGAATGATTTTTGGTGAGTACTCTCTTATGGAAAACATTCTTCTTTGCCTCATTCATCTTTATGAGTTCCTAATAAAGACTGGAATAGAAAATAAATAACGATCTGAATGAAAATGCAAATTTTCAATTTCAGATTTTTTCTTTTGAGTTAGGGCCTTTTCAGAATATCTATCAGATGTAGTTCAATGTCCAGCGTGGCTTTAGCCGGGGAAGTAGTTGTTTTCTGTTAGACATTCACAAAAAATAACTTCATTTTAATCGTGGATTTTTCAATTCACAGAAAAATCTTTCTATCAATATTCAATTGAGAATGTTTCCCTTTTCAGTATTGTCATCCAAACTACATATAGATACCGAGTTTCATCTCGATACGACAATAAGAAGTAGCTTAAAATTGAGTTCCAAGATTTGTTTACATTGTTTGTTAGTTACAAGTGAAGCTAATAAAAGCGTGTTAATTAAAAACGACGAGCTACAACTTTTATAAGGACATTTTCCCATTCCTGAATCCAGAATTTCAGCTGTTTTGAAATTTTTGTTAGTTCAATATTTCTATTGATTGAATTAATTGAGATATTTCTACAAACAAATCGGAGGTATAAATAATTGAAGTGCCTTAATAGTAGTATTTTCCTTCTAATCAAATATTGTAATCCTCTAAGGAATATAAACAAATTGGAGGTTAGAAGAAGACAGATGTGTTTTACTACTTGTTTATTCGTAAGGGATTTTCAATTGATAATATGAACATGGCGTTCAAAAACTAACTGAACATACTTTGCTGAGAAAAATTGATTTTTACACGCTTTATATTAGCTTCACTTGTATGTTTGTTTGTAACCGACTCCTTTGGGCGCGATTTTGACCCACTTCCAGACGTACGAATGATTTGAAATTTGGCAGGTGTACTCAATTCCGCTTACAATGCATTAAGAAATTTTTGTTTGAAAAAAAAACAAAATGGCGGCTCCAATATTGCGGAAGAGTTTTGTGATCCGATTCGCTTCAAAATTGGTATCTGAGGGTTTTCGTGGTCAGAGATTATGAATCTTTTGTCAAAACTGAAACATTCAAGATGGCGGCTCCAAAATGGTGGACGAGTTTTGTGAATATGGTCCGATTCTATTCAAAATTGGTATGTGGGGGTTTTTCGGGTCCAATATTATGAATCTTTTGTAAAATTGAAAAATTCAAGATGGCGGCTCCAAAATTGCGGACGAGTTTTGTGATATGGTCCGATTCTATTCAAAATTGGTATGTGGGGTTTTGGGGTCGGAGATTATGATTGTTTTGTCAAAATTGGAGGATTCAAGATGGCGGCTCCAAAATAGCGGACGAGTTTTGTGATTATGGTCCGATTCTATTCAAAATTGGAGAATGATAGTTATAATAATAATAATAGTTTGAAAAACTAAAAAACACGCTTTAATAGAAAACAAAACTAAAAAGTTGAATATAAATAATAGTTATAAAACTAAAGAACACGCTTTAATAGAAAACTAAACTAAAAAGTAGAAAATAATTTTAAATGAGTTTGAAATAAGAATACAGTGATTAACAACAAATTTATTTCATCGTGAAAAAGCGTGGGGTGCTTTTTATGATATTTTCATAATGATTCTACCTTTACCAATATCTGTCCATGAATATTAACAACAATTGACATCAAGCACTACACGCTCTTTTACGATGAAATACATCTGTTGTTAATCACTGTATTCTTATTTCAAACTCATTTAAAATTATTTCCTACTTTTTAGTTTAGTTTTCTATTTAAGCGTGTTCTTTGGTTTTTAAACTATTATTTATTTTCCTCGTGCAAAACTCGAGGATTGAAACTCGAAGGTGGAGTATGTTCACATGTATTTTTAACAATATTTTGTAACATCGAGAAAGAAAATATTTCAAGTGGCCAAATTACATCATCAAAATTCATTTGAAATGCAATTGGGATTTTTATTCCGGAAATAGTTATGAGTCATGTGATGTAACAAATCTCATTGTTAGCCGGTATCGTATTTACTGCAAAAATAAATCATACGTGTATACTTAAGTTATCTATATGGAGTTTTTAAAGACCCATTTCGATATCCGTATCAATTCCGAGCGGAAAAACAAGTAGTTTCCGAACAAATAAACCCTTTCTCCGTACACGGCCAATTAATGAGAACGGCTTGGTTATAAATATTTTTAATTGGGGATTCAAACAATGCAAACAAAGATTATACTACAAATTAGTGAGATAGCATTGAAATATATCTGAAAAAGTGTGATATGCCAGAAATGAATATATTTCTTGCGAAATATTGATTTCCTAATGGTTCATACGTTCGTTCATTATGATAAGAACACATTGTAACTACAACGAAATATTAACGGTATTTGGCGACGTACCTTGTCCATAAATCCTTTTTTCAGATTAAGTTGCAGGATTTCCGAAATTTTATAAATGGACGAGAAAAAACGGAACAGCACGTTAGAAAATATTAATTATTTTCTATAACTAGTGTTAATATCTATTTTTTAGGAAAACGATAAAAAATGGCAATGGCATAAGAAAACTGGTTATTTCCGTTATTTACCCAATTATTCGGAATTTTTATTGTTTTATTGCCTCTGGAAAATATTAATTCCCATGTAGAACCTGTTTGAATACGTTGACTTTTTTTCCACAACTTTTTATGTTACGTGCACAGCTCCAAAAACTTTAAAATATTTTTAATCTAATCAAATAATAGATATTCCACCGAGTTGATCAGACATATGACAGGCTGAGATCATCATGGTTCTATTTCAACATTTGGTGAGATATTGACACATGCAAATCCAGAAAATATACAGGAATAACAAAACAACAGATATGATTCGGCAGATAAAAGTTGGTGAAACATAAGGACCATTAAGAGTGCGCCAAAAGGAACATCAAGATCATATGAGAAGTCGAAGAATCACAGTATTGAAATCATCTGAAAACGTTCTGAAATCGAATGGCAAACATCAAATAGAATTGAATGGGCTATAGTCGACGAATCCCGCGAAACTCCAGAAAACTGCCAACATGTTTTCCTCTGGTAATAATTTCATATCAACTATTTATTCAGACTGCTATCCATACCCAAAGGAATTATAGGAATGGCAATGAGTTGATACCAGCATAATGAAGATACTAATTTTATAAGCTATCATATGCCATTTACTTTGACACAAATCTCCAGGAAAATGAATTCTGCTAGAATACCACGTACTGTGTTGAATTCTAATTTTCCACTTATTTGTATATGTAATTTCAGAATACAAGTTTCATATAGTGAAAGTTGTGAGTCAAACAAACACATCAATATGTAGATATAACTAGGTAGGTGAGAAATCATACAGTCGAACTCTCTAGATCGAATTTCATAACACATCTCTACACCACACTCAGCTACTTCTTTTTCTCGATTCCATGTCACAGTCACAAACATTTCTCTGTCACTTTGAAACTTGATGTTCCATAGGTCAAAGTCGTTGTCATATGTCAATCTTTAACCTATTTTCTATTTCCATCCATGTGTTTTTGATGATGTTATAAATCCTTTGCAACTTTGAATGTTTGTTAGGACTAACCACTGCCCCTAACACTAGTGAACCCGCACTAGATGCGGACACTTTAATGTTATTTTGGTTAAAAAAAATTTGGTGTCATTTCTTCATAATTTTTCCACCATACAACGGTAGGTTATATTTTTCTCTTAATGTTTGCCCCCTTGTAATTGTAACATTTTACTCCTCTAGATCTGCTTGTAACCCCTTCCATTTTGCTGATGATGAAGGATTAATCCTTCGAAACATGTCCTGATGTAAATCTTCGTGCCACATTGGTATTAAATTATTTTTTGGTGGAGTTCGACTGGATAATTTCTCACCTACCTAGTAATATAACCTCCACTGTATGAGATGGATCACCTACTTTGGATGTAGATATAATTTCTTCAATGTGAGAACAAAAGTTGAAGATTCATTTTCGAAAACTGTAACTTTAACAAAATTTTCGATTTTGAGACTAAAAAGCTGATCTTCTCCCTATTCACGGCCTTGCTTTCTTCGTCAGTCGACCATCTGATGGGTGTCGTTTATTTGCAGAATGCATTAAACAACCTCCAGCAATGGTACCTGGGGTGGAAAAAAAGGGTGAATCCTGATGAAACACAGGCAGTCTCGATGGGTCGAAGAGAAACAACCCGGAGAGGGGAGTGACTGTCTCTGGAAGGGGAGACAGATTTTTCAGAGCAGGTCAAGTACCTCGGAGTTACAGTGGATTGTCAACTCACCTGGAGACCACATGACAAGTTGATTGAAGCAAAATATACGGATACTTGTTGACATAAATCTACCATCCATCAGAAGCATAATTAGAGAACACAATCAGAGAGTATTTGATTATGCATTGGCCCTGGAGAATCCTGTCGTGAGGGAGTTCGCTGATTATAACATAGACGACTCCTCGCGTTTCAAACGTCCCAGGCGCCATCTGGAGTGATGAGCTCCTTATCAATCCATACAGTGTAGTGAAATCAGCAGCTTCTTTAGAAATTCATTATTTCCAAAATTTTCTTCAGATAAAAATTCTTACTCGACCATTTTTTAGAAACATTACCATAGCAAGGGCTAAGGATTTTTTCTTATCCTTGTTCAGTTGAAATTTCAAATTTGTGAATGGCTGTGGCTCACTTGTTTTAATGTCGAAAGAGTAAGAGCCTTTGGGTGGTACTCGATTTTAACAGCGATAGAAGACCCATAATTTTGAGTGGCATTACTAAATTTCTCCGACTTCTTGGAGAAAAAAATATGTACTTAATTGATATGTGACCTAGAATGATGTATCATATTCTGACCTTTAACAGACTGAACTTATGAAGACATGGAGCTGTTCAATGGTCTCGATATCCTGAAACTTTTCCAATTCTAATTACATGTTAGTATTAGTAAAATATCATTACATGAATTCAAATAGAATGAAAACCAATTATTCATGAGATGGAGACACTATGTTGGTCAATTGTTTGTGAAATATGAAGGTACCTGTTATAATTCATGATTGTATTATAATGCCTTCCAAATACATTTAGACATTTTCACATCTTGACATTGTAATTTATTCTCATAGTCACACATATGAATGAATGAATATTTTAAATAATTCAAGGTTGAAAAAAATTTGATGGATTCTTGAATTTTGGCAAGGATTTTTTGCAACTCCAATTGAATATAATTTGAAAGTAAACATAAAACTGTTGAAATGTATTGTCACGCCAACTGGGGGCACCTATCAAGTGGTCAAGTTTGAATAGCAAGATTTGTCTCAACATTTAAACTGAACTAAACAATCGTTAGCTGAGGTTGTGTAGATTTTAAATGTTTCAATGCGGATGAATCGTTTTTCAAACGAGAAAACGTAACACACAAAATCTTAGAAATGTTTTGATCATCCAATTTTTTAGTTTAAATAGTGTTGGTGAGCATTGGGGACCTTGGGGTTCCTCAAAGGTCTATATTAGGAACCCTCGGTTTTGTGTTCCTTATTAACGAGTAAATACTTTTATATGCGAATAGTAATTATTTATATATATATATATATATATATATATATGTATATATATATATATAAATTTAGAAATAACGACTGAAAATTGGTATGAACAGTGGGGAATAACGGGGATCTTCAGTCAGCACAAGTATTAAAGAGTTTTTCATAGTTCAACACTTGTGCTGACTGAAGATCCCCGTTATTCCCCACTGTTTATATATATATATATATATTTTTTTTTTTCTCAATTTCTTGACCACATATGTTTATATTCTTTATTTTCTCGGAATAAGGGCCTTAGTCAGTCTATATATTTTTTATTTCATTCGACGTTTCGACATTGTTTATGTCATCTTCAGGTAACTTCAAAAAATGTAAAACATGTAAAGGTTAAAAACATAATACGTTTAAAAATTAAAAGAGACATTAAAAACTTACAATATAATTCAACTAATATTCTTTCATTTCATGTTTCATGATTGAATGAACGTTGTTGAATGTCTCAGATTGCTGGTATCGGGTTTGTTTTATCTGTTATCGTTTTTTTTTTTAAATACATTGGAGTGTTCGACATATTCAGTTATAGTACGAGGGCTCCATAGCTATAATTCATGCAAGACTTTTCCGTGTAGAGATGTGAAGATCAGTTTACTATTTATTTTTTTTAATAAATTTATTGTTGTGGAGTGAGTGTTTAAAATAAGTTATTGTATATTTGATTAAGATTTTTTATGTCGTTTCTATTGTTAATACTGTTTGTATCTTTTTTTATATGAATCATTTCGAGGAAATTTTTAACTTTTGGATTTTTTTCTTTTGTCAAAATTTCAACCTTGTCAAATTCGAATTTATGTTGGTTTTCCTTTGTGTGTTTAGACAATGCTGTGATGTCCGTTTTTGAGTATTTGTGGGCTTGAATTATTTTCTGTAGGTATTGTTTGGATTGACCTATATATGTACTTTCGCAATCTTTACATGGGTTTGTTTATTTTATATATATATATATATATATGAAAGAGAGTTATATCCATTATATATATATATATATATAAATCAAATAAGGGGACACCAAGAACAGTTCCTTGCGGCACTCCATATTTAATTTGGTTTCAATAAATATAGAATATAAAATACGTATATTTATTGGTTGAGGCGGGGAAGGCTTTGGGCTATAGTGCATAAATAAAAATCACAAGTATTTCTAAGTTTTCGTCATCAGACATCATCAGGAGAATTCTGAAAAGTGAAAGGAATATAATTAAATGAAGAAAAAATAAAAATGCATGTTCTCTTATCACATGTCGCTTAGATTATCAGAGAACATGCATTTTTATTTTTTCTTCATTTAATTATATTCCTTCCACTTTTTAGAATTCTCCTGATGATGATCTGATGATCGAAAACGTGAGAGAATAGCTTGTGATTTTTATTTTCATGCACTATAGCCCAACCAAAGTGCATACAACTCTCCCCCCGTTCCATTAATCATATTTAATTGTGAATATTTGTTGTCTGCAGTATTCTTCACTATATTATGATCATGAATCAGTGAAAAATATTAAAAATAACAAAACCGAATCAAGCTCAAGGAAAATATTGACATTATCCATCATTGTCTATTCGGTATACGACGCAGACATGTTTCCACTTGCCAGTTACTTTGGAGTTGAGCTTCATTGAGGTGACAATCGGTTTTGCTATTATTGTCAGTTCTGTACCAGTGTTTTGAGCTGTAGATATTTCATGTAGATTCAATTAAAATTGTACCACTTGTAAGAAAACTCAGAACGTATACGTAACAACAATTCTTAAGTAATTGAGAAGAAAACTCACCATTTTTGGCATCCTCCGGTATACATCCTTGATCCAAGGACGTAGCTCTCTCAGGACTCAGTGATTCAGGACGATTGGCAGGGGAATAGGGTAGGAACAATCGGGGAATCGGATGCCACATGTATGGCGGGTAAGGGGCTGTTACTAAAGGGTTCAAGGAATTTGCGTACATTAGGGCATTCATTCCTGAAAAGAAAAATTCAAATTATAACCGAATAATCAACACATTTTGGAATCACACAATAATTACAAACATTTCTTTAGCACTGCCGGATATTGAGGCATCCAGTAAAGACTAAATGTAAAAATTTGCACACTCTTCCGGTAACAGGAAATTACTCAAATTTGCATAAAACATTAATTAGTAATATCTCCTTGGACAAAATCGCAAACATTGTGCAAATTGCAGGTATATTCCCTAACTTCTTTTCTGCATCCCTTGTTAAATTTGCACACGCAATTTTCAACCGGAAATACGAATAATCCTTGATGACGTTGTAATTAGCTCTAATTCTGGTTACAAGATTGCAAACATCGTGCAAATTTATGGTAAAATAATGGTTCCGTCACCCCTAAAATGCTTTAAATTTGCAAACTTTTCATGTGTACGGAACATCCAAAAATTATGGATAACGCTAAAAACAGTGTCAGGGGCAAAGTTTTAGGGGTCACAAAATTGCAAACAATGTTTTCGTGCTTTGCAAACTTTGGTGGCATAATTTTAGGTCGCCAATTGAGTTTGCACCTTTTTCAGTATCGCGGAAAATGGCGGAAATGAACATTATTGTTAGAAGCAATTTTCGCGAACGCCACAAATTTCCAAACTTTGTGCATTTTTTTCTTAAACTTCTGCTATGGCAAACAAGTCTGCGTATAAATTTGCAACCCTATAAAATGTCGGGAAACCGGCAATAGAATATTATCAATTAGGTCGATTTTCGCGAATGACACAAAATTCCAAACTTTGTGCCAATTTTTTCTCCAAGTTCTGGAATGGCAAACAAGTTGACCTATGGATTTGCAACCCTATGAACCGTCGGGAAAGCAGTGCAATGGAATATTGTCAATTGAGTCGATTTCCGCGGATGACACAAAATTCCAAACTTTGTGTATTTTTTTCTCAAAGTTCTGGAGAGGCGAACAAGTTGACGTATGAATTTGCAATCCCATAAAACGTCGGGAAAGCAGGGCAATGGAATATCAACAATTTAGGCGATTTTCGAGAAATATTAATCTTTTTCCAATTTTCGCTCAGTAATTGAACCCGATCTGGTGGAATCGGCTTTTATTATCAGAGGATAATTATTCAAGGATCAAATTACCAAAGCCGGTAATTTTCTGGTCCTTTTCAGCGAATTGTCAAGTTATATCATCATTTTCATGATACCCGATAGTGAAATTAGACGATTCCGCCGAATGGTTATATCAGATGATAACACTGTATAGTTCCAACACATAGTTTTACTTGATGGTTTTCTATCTGAAAATACCACTCAATAAGACATTCCATTTGGTATTTGTACGTACAGATAATCATTCAGTAGATATTACGTAATGAAATCATTCAGTACAATTATAGTTATAATTTCACTGTCCGAACGTCTGTATTACTATATGATTTACCATATGGAATGTAAAATTTGAATTTTTTTTTGAGTGACATTCTTTTGGCATGTTTCTTACACTCTTGTTGAGTTTAAACCGATGAAATCAAGTCTAGAACACTCAATTTTGATTAAAGTTACTAACAATTGAGTGATCAGCACTTACCTATAGTCTGAAACACTTAAATCAAGTCTTTATAACATTTTTTGCAAATCTTGACCGTTTTTTCAATAAAACCATAGAGTTTACATTAGAGAATACTGTACTTCGAATTCTTTTACATTTACGAGATTTATTCCATAATGTTCTGAAAAACAGATAATGGGCGAGATCACAAACTTACAAATTTGCTTCATATGAGCTTGAAGTTGAAATATAGTGAGAAAATTTTATGTATGCATAGTTTTTCCTAGAGGAATATTCTATTGCCCGGCTTTCCCGACATTCTATAGGGTTGCAAATTCATATGTATACTTGTTTGCCATAGCAGAACTTTAAGAAAAAAATGTTCATTTCCGCCATCTTCCGGAATACTGAAAAAGGTGCAAACTCAATTGGCGACTTAAAATTATGCCACCAAAGTTTGCAAAGCACGAAACTATTGTTTGCAATTTCGTGACCCCTAAAACTTTGCCCCTGAGACTGTTTTTAACGTTATCCATAATTTTTTGATGTTCCGTACACAGACAAGTTTGCAAATTTAAAGCATTTTAGGGGTGACGGAATCATGATTTTACAACTAATTTGCACAATGTTTGCAATTTTGTCACCAGAATTAGCACTAATTAAATATAATCAAGGATTATTTGTATTTCCGGTTGAAAATTGCGTGTGCAAATTTTACAAGGGATGTAGAAAAGAAGTTAGGGAATATACCTGCAATTTGCACAATGTTTGCAATTTTGTCCAAGGAGATATTGCTTATTAAGGTTTTATGCGATTTTGAGTAATTTCCGGTCACAGTGCTGAAGAAATGTTATTAATGTGAATTGACGGTCTATTTTGACTGGCCTACTATATCGGGGTTCAAAAGTCAGAAAGTGCGTTTTCAGAACGCTAATTCAACGGAAAGTGAAAATGATAGAATCCCACGACATCCCACCGTTCAATCCAGAACTGTACTTCTTCTCATGAAGTACTTTATTATACCTACTATCCTCGGGCAAAATATAAAATGTTGACTCGACATGTTTAGAATGATATCTTCAAATTTTCATTTTGCAGAACTTAATCGTATTTCTTCAAAACGGTGGAACGTAATTCATCAAACCCATATTCATAAAAAACGTACCTTGTACTCAAGAGTACCAAGGAGTCGCAGACAAATTAAAGTTTTTCTCGTAGATGTGCATACAATTTAATTCTGTTGTAAAGTGAATTAAAGGAAAATATTTTATTGGTTTGACATCAACTTTGATGGTTTGAAGAATGACCCAGCTAATATCGTTTATTAGGAGCTCAGAACTTTCGAAATAAGTAATTATATTTATTCTGTTATGATGACTTTGACACCCATCAAATATTCCAACAGTCTATTAAAATAAATAATGTACATCACATTAACAGTGAGGGTGGATAATGCTCCACCATTATACATTACTCGGGCGATTTTGTTATCATACAGTGCGGTCCATAGGTATGGAATAAATTTGTGAAATGTTTAATAATAAATACCCCGGTCATCACGTCTCACAGTCTACAGTTAGCGAAATACAAACAAAATTTCGCGAAACTGGACATGTAAAAACTATTCAAAAACCAGGTCGAAATGTTAAATTGGATGAGGAAAAAAAGTTAGATGTACTGTTAGCGATTGAGGAAAATCCGCATATGACAAGTAGACAACTTGCCGCCGACAATGATAAAAGTAAATAATCGATATTGATATTGAGAGATTTACATACAGAAAAATACCATCCTTATGAAGGTTCAGGAGAAATGAGGATGATCCTGATAGAAGGCAGCAATTCTGTGAACTGATGATGGACAGAATAGAAGCAAATTTGCAGTTCATAAACAAAATTGTATTTCTTGATGAAGCTATTTTTCATTTAAATGGAAATGTTAATAGACAAAACTGTAGATATTGGAGCAGAGAAAATCCTCATTGGATGTGTGAGGTTCACACACAATATCCTAAAAAGGTGAACATTTGTGCTGGTATCAATAACAACAAAATTATTGGACCTTATTTTTCTGAAGGCACAGTTAATGGTGAGGATTATCTAGATTTTTCGATGATCTTTTAACAGCCTACATTAAAAATACTTTTTCCTGATGTTAATAATCCAAATGCAATAGATAGATCAATTTGGTACCAACAAGACGGAGCTCCACCGCATTACAAACGTATTGTTAGAGATTATTTGAACGAAGTTTTTTCCAATAGGCCGCCTAGATTTCCCGATTTGTCTCCTCTCGATTACTTCTTTTGGGGTTATTTAAAATAAAAAGTATATTTTAAAAGACCAGACAATATTGTAGATTAAAAAGTTAGGATAACGGAAGAAATTAACAACATAACTCCTGAGGTCCTACAAAATGTTGTACGAGAATTCCAAGATTGACTTGCTTATTGTCAAGAAGTGAATGGTGGTCATTTTGAACATTTGATTTAATTGTAAAATAAATTAAAAAATACTTCCTAAACATTATTTCCTTTTATATACGTAAAGTATCAAAATTTTACATTTTCAAAATACTTTTTCTCAGTTATGATAGCACCAAATTTGAAGAACTTAAGATTGCTGAACAGATAATGAAAATCCCTTTCTCATTTAAATTTTTTGAAGGGGTACCCATAATTCAGAGGGGGTGCAAGAAGGGGGTAATATTTTCATACTGTAAATTGGCAAATTGACAATAGAAATCGACCTGTTTCAGGTTTTTTCAAACAAATACATAATAAGCTAAAAATTAATTTATTCGCACTGTATATCATTCAACAATTTGTTTTCACCCGTTTTCTGGGTTGATACGGAAATACCGTTCTGGTGGACAACAAATCTGAAATAGTAAGATTATGAAATTCTAATGATATATTTCACGTTTTTTATTTCAACTCTCTGAATTCTCACTTTTCTCTGTTGGTTTACAATTCTAACATTATTATTTACGTTTTTGAAATTTCCCTGCTCTGAAAATGTATTTGGACTTTTCACGAGTTATGATTTTCTGTTTGTCATTAAAATCATCATTTCTTAATAACTTCTGAATCTGCTTTACTATCTATGTAAAGGTTCTAACGGTATTGTGGTATATTTCATGAAATATTTTTCAATTCACAATACAACCAATGAAATCACTACTGCACCACACATCTAATTTTTTTTCACAAAGTTTCCAAGGATCATGTTTACTAAAATAATTAAGCATTATTTTGCCACTTTATACATTACGAAAAAGAATAGATCATTGGATTTTCTGACTTCTACTGGTAACTAAATCTTTGAAGTGAAAATCAATGTATATAGGAAGAAGCTTGAAACAACTTTTCATTTATGGAGAAACTCGATCAACCAAAAACGCGGAAGCGATAAAATAAATTTGTACCTATCTGATCCGTTGTAAGTATATCATTGCAATAAAACTCTCTTTGAATAGTTACACATACCAGTCGGCAGTAGGAGAAAATGGAATGATTTTTTGCGTCAATAATAATAGCTCAACAATATAATATTAGACTTTCATTCAAAATTGTATCTTTCACTCTTAGCGGCGATACAAAAATGTTATGAAAACGTCTTAATTTAAATTCACTGAAATGAAGAGAATTATTGTTTGTTTGATTTATGACGTAAGTTTTCCCTCCTCACATGATTTAAGAAAAATGAATTCTGCATCTCCTAGGACCTCTATAGAGGGGGTTTCTTGATAACATGCTAATATTCAAGGAGGTTATTCTTGGATTCATTTTGAGGAAAAAACTTCCCACGAACATTTGTCTTAGAGGTATTTACTTTTGAATTACAGGGTGCTAAAGTTTTTTTTATAACTTTGGTATGACCCTATCTATTTTTGTGAAACGTAGTACGCATCTTCTATGCATCAAAAGCCATTTTCTGCTGTAAAAAATATTTTTTCATTCTCGCCAGTGGCGTTCGTGCAGGATTTGCACTGAATCATTTTAAAGAGAAAAGTAATACGCCACTGCTTTTTCTTAAAGTAAAAATTATTTTTGACATCCCCATTCCTCCCTGAGCAAATCTGGACTCATATTTTTTTTATCGTTTGACGTACGGTTTTCGCATAAAAAAATTAAATTAATTCATTTGCGCGATGTTATGAAATTATCAAGGATTAAAAACGTATCTAGTAGGTTAGAAGCAAATTTTGTTTTGTAAACAAACTGTGTTGTCAGTTGTCTACCTAGTCTAGTTGTCACGTATTTAAGTCATCAAAATTAACGATATTATTAAAAAAACATGGTCCATTTTATGAATTCTGAGTTTGCAGATATGCGCTTGATGATGGTAACGCACTGGAAGCCAGGCGGTTATATGAAGACCGTTTTCCAAACAGAAATATTCCGGATGCACGAGCATTTTCAAACATTCATAGAAGGTTGTGCGAAAAGGGCAGTTTTGAACCAGACAATCATAAAATGAGTACAACGTACTGTAAGAACACCATAAATTGGCATATCTGACAGAATGACCTACGAAGGACAATCTTTTGAAACTCCTCAGGACATTCTCAATAGCTTTGCTGATTTTTTCTCCAAATCATACATTATTAGTTCTCAAACCGAATTTAGTGATAGTGATCCGCATTCACAAGTCCTGAACATTCTCTTTTTCGAAGAAAATGAAGTGTTGGCAGCTTTGAAACAGCTGAAACCAAAAATGACTACGGGTCCCGACAGCATCCCTGCACTAATGGTCAAAGACTGCGCTTATGCCCTGGCTAATCCACTAACAAGCCTGATAAATATCTGCGTCAAAACTAGTACCATCCCAGACCTATGGAAATTGTCTAAAGTTCGCCCAATTTATAAAAAAGGGGATAAGTCTGATGTTGAAAATTTCAGAGCCATATCAATAATATGTAATTTCGCTAAAGTGTTTGAAATCCTCCTGTACAGCAGGTTATATCCTCATCTGAGTAATCAAATCTCATCACTTCAACATGGTTTCATGAAAGGTCGCTCGACAACCACCAACCTTCTCAACATCACTCAATACATTGCAGAGACTACTGATAGGAGATCCCAAACCGATGTCATTTATACGGACTTCTCGAAAGCGTTCGACAAACTTGATCATGGAATACTACTATCAAAACTGTACAGGTATGGCTTTTCTCAGACCCTCATCGAACTCTTCCTGTCATACCTCACCGCCAGGCGACAGTATGTCATATTCAATGGCTTCAAATCTATTGAATATGCATCTACCTCAGGTGTACCTCAAGGAAGCAACCTTGTTCCACTCCTCTTCAACGCTTCCATAAATGACATAGTTGAGGTCATTGACCTCAACTGCTTAATATACGCGGATGACCTAAAATTATTTTCTGAGATTAATGGGATAGAAGACTGTCTTCAATTGTCCCTTAACCTGAAACGCATTGAGCAATGGTGCTTCCGTAATAAGCTTCCTCTTAATGCAAGTAAATGTAATGTAATGACATTCACTTTGAGAAATCAGCCACTTTTATATCAATATTCAATCAACGACATTCCCCTCCAACGGCCTGTCACATACACCGATCTTGGTGTTATTTTCGACTCGAAATTATCTTTTGCCCCTCATATTGAAGCCACTCTGTCTGCTGCAAACAGAATGTATCGATTCATTGCGCGTATCTCTAAAGATTCCTCCGACCCATCTACGTCGAAAACTTTATACTATGCCTTCGTCAGATCAAAATTAGAATACGCATCTATAATCTGGAACCCACATCATCTCTTATATATAGAGAAGGTTGAATCGGTTCAGCGTCGCTTCCTTAAACTTCTCTCCTATAAAACGGACAACATAGATCCACCAATTGGCTTCCCCCATGATGCATTGTTGGCTAGACACGCTATGAACAGCCTAAGCTGCCGTCGTGATTGTCACTCCACAATTTTCCTGTTCAAACTTATCAATAACTTAATTATTGACCCACATATTCTGCAAAAACTCAATTTCAATGTACCTAGACCATCGTCTAGAGTAGACAACACGTTTTATTTACCAACACCACGAACAGATATCTTGAAATACTCACCGCTGCAAAACATGTGTGTCATTTGTAATTCTGCAAGTTGTCAGATTGATATTTTTGATTGTTCAATCTCTGCGATTAAATCCTATCACTTTAGTTAATCTCGATATGTATTATTACTTCGTTAATTTGTTATTTTGTATTGTACTGTATTTGTAACTTATATTCCTGTTCTGTAGTTGGGTGTAACCTGTGGAACAGTGTATCAATAAATAAAAATAAACAAATAAATAAATAAATTGAGGTAGCGGTTGGGAACAATTCGAAAATCACACATATTGTTGTTTGGAAAATTGTCCATGACTTTTTCTTATATGCCTACCATATCCAACGGGTTCAGGTGCTACTTCTTCGCGACTTTCCATTATTGATGAACTTTTGCCAATGGTTTCTTCTAAAAGTGCTGGAAATCCATTATTTGATACTAAAATTTTATTCACCGATGAAGCCAATTTTTTCCAGAAACGCCATCCAAAACTTCCATTAGTAATCTCCCTTGTGCTTGAATTACTATCGGAAATATTTCCGAGAGCATGATTTTTTTTAAATTATCCCGAGTCGAAGACGTTGTTTATTTAGTTAATTTTCAAAGCACGAATGGTATTCGGTAGAAAATTTCAAGAATACAAAAAGATTCATATTATTTATTTTTATAGTTGATACTACAATTATTGTAAGTAATATTATCACTGCAGTTGAATTGTCACCTAGCGCG
Source organism: Gonioctena quinquepunctata (assembly GCA_018342105.1). NCBI lineage: Eukaryota > Metazoa > Arthropoda > Insecta > Coleoptera > Chrysomelidae > Gonioctena > Gonioctena quinquepunctata. Next base: position 255,979 of record JAFIRS010001904.1, on the reverse strand, counting down.
CTGAATTACAGCGATAATCCACAAAGTAGGTGGATTACCGCTATAATTCAGCGATAATTCCACACCTCTTATGGACATTTTAACACATGAGTGAAATTTTCGCTGTAATCACGCCCAGGGTACCCAGGAGGAAAAAACTTCCGCAAAAATGTTGGTGTGAAATTTTCACAATAATCATTTTTGGTCTGAAGAAAACCTCCATGCAATCTTGGAATCCCGTCACCAGGAGCAGTTTTAGGTGAACCTATGGGCTGGAATATGACGTGATTATTTAATTGGACCCTATTTTAGTAAGATATCGACTGTGGTTTATGCTCTGGCGCGCGAATATTTAAACCAAAATCACAATAATCGCTGGATGCTCCGTTGGACAGGCATGACCTCCTAGGTCCCCGGACCTCAACACTTCAGGTTATTTCCTGTGGGGTCATCTTCAAACATTGGTTCACAGCCCACCAATTCATACTGAAGAGCAGTTGAGAAATCGCATCATAGTTTCTTGCGAAACTATTAGAAACAGTCCCGGCATTTTCCAAAGAGTACGTGAGTCCATGGGAAAAAGAGCAGAGGCATGCATATTTGCAGGAGGCTCATATTCTGAACATCAGATTTAATTTATTTCTTTGTGCGTTCAGGGTAATTTATTATTAGCATTCCAAAATGTATTCAGATTAGTTTAATTTTTATAATTTTACTATTTAAAAATTATTCTCTCATATAAATTTTTGTTGAAAGTTACATAAATCGTTTTTTCTCGTAAGTGGTCTAGCAAGATGCATATGAATGAAGTTTATTTTTTTATGCGAAAACAGTACGTCGAACGAAAAAAAAAATTAGAAGACCAGATTAGCTCAGAAAGAAATGAGGATATAAAAAATAATTCTTACTTTAAGAAAAAGCAGCAGCGCATCACTTTTCTCTTTGAAATGATTCAGTGCAATTCCCGCACGAACGCCACTGGTAAGAATAAAAAATTATGTTGTACAGCAGAAAATCTTTTGAGGCATAGGAGATTAAAACTTTAGCACCCTGTAGTTTAAAATTTAAGACCTTCAGCACATATGTTCATATGAAGTTTTTTCGATTATGAATAGAATCCATCAAATCATAAAACTAGCCTACCATTTTGAAGCAATGATATTGAATCTGCAATCTTTGATCAAAAAGTAATAATCCAAGACACCGAAAATCTTTAGATACCTATAAATTTCCGTTCAATCTTCCACTTTGATGCTCTAATGCTTTATTGACAAATAAAGCATTAAATGGTACCCAAACACAATGTTTCATAGTTGAAATTGTCGCATCGACCGAGAAACTAACGATAGGAATGAACACCTCTACTTAGTCAGTCAGTGCCATGGACAAATTAAAAATAAAGAGACTGTTTGAAACATTGGCGATCTTGACCACCAGTCGACAGACCACTGATGACATGATACTTTTCAAATTTCGACATTTGTCAGAAAACAGAAGTATATTGTTTATACATGTATTTTTTATTATGACAAACCACGCAATAATTATTCTACTGTTATTGACATCGAAAAATTAATGATAGATGTATATGGATTCGAATTATGAACCCAACGTCGAAAATGGAATGTTTTGTTATTCGAGTAATGTATTATTCTTGTTTTATAAGAACTTTAATTTTGTTCTTGATTTCATGAAATAAAGATTTTTTTGAAACTTTATTTTAACCACGAACGAACTTACCGATTCTACGAGTCGATCACTGTGATCGATTTGCCATTCCTGTATTTCATATGATACAACCATTCATATGAAATACGACAGGAATGGCAAATTGATCACTTATAAAATATATAACATATCAACTATACAGTGATTTTCTTTAATTTCCCCCTCCACCCCGTTTTATTTTTTGAACGGGTTAACTCAAAAAATTGAAACTTGGGATAATGAAATTGATGCATGAATACTATATTTTGGAGTAAAATTGACAGATGAAACTCTCAAGATGGCGACTGGGCGCCGTCTGGGGAAAAAAAATTGAATTGACACATCTTTTTGAAGCTCCTGACGAATACTTCATAACCCTAGAATATAAAGTCAATATCTTCACCTACTACAAAATGGCGGAACATTTAATAATTGCCTGAATACATAGACGGTTAACTTCATAATTTGAGGAAAGAAGTTGAGTTCAGTTCAGAAGATGCTCGAAATGGTTGCCTTGACCTGCTTGACATAAGAACAGCCTATCCGATATTTCACGCCGAACATTTTCGAACACAGTAACGTCGATATTTCTACAAACATTTATTATTCTCTGCCGTATATCCAATATCGAAGCAGGTTCAGTTTCGTATACCTTTTGCTTCAGATAGATCCATAAAAAAGTCTACAGGTGTCAAATCTGGCGAGTGGGCTGGCCATTCCGTAGGACCTCGACGGCCAAGCCAACGACCGGGGAAAGTATTATCCAAATAGTTTCTTACTTTGATGTGGTGGTGCTCCATCTTGTTGGAATACAATATCCATATCGAATTCATTAGGATTCGATTCGACGATTTCGGTGATTAGAGGGTCAACAGTATTTTCCAGCATATTCAAATAAAGTTCCCCTGTTAAATGAATAGAGGTCCTACAATATAGTTTCCCAATATTCCTGCCCAGACGTTAATTTTTCCTGGATATTGAGTATGAGTTTCCCGGAAAATGTGAGGGTTGGTGTCACTCCAATAACGGCAATTTTGTCTGTGAACCTTGCCGTTGAGATAAAATGTAGATTCGTCACTGTAACGAATACTGTGGAGATAGGTAGAATGCCTTGCAATGGTTGCCGTCATAATTTCGCAGAATTCTGTTCTTCGATCAGGGTCATCTTCAGTTAACTGGTGTACCATTTTGATTTTGTATGGATGATACTTATTCCTCTTCAAAAGTCTCCACACAGTAGAAGGACACACCTCACAAACATTCGCGACGGAGGAAGTAGACTGTTGAGGATTTACTATCATCCCACCAATTATTTGAACTGTTCTTCCGGAATGGACGGATGACCCGTGGGCTTTTTGTTCTGTACACTACCGGTAGTTGTAAATTTGGTTACAAGTTCCCTTAAATATTTTCTACAGATAGGACGATTCGGGAAACGATCATTAAAAATTCTTTCGGTTTCGTGAAAGTTACCCGTCGCACCGTAAATAAAAATCGCTTCGATTTTTTTTTCCAATGGACGAGAATTGACAATTTTAGAGATAGTTCACATGGTACCTATTTACTAGTGAAACCGAAAACTAAATGAGAATATTTTAACTGAACAATGATGTTCGTTGACGTACTTACATTTCTTGTCATTTTTTGTTTAAACGTAAAAAAAACCTATCAAACCTTATCGGGTTGTTGGGATTGCCATATGGCAGAGAAAAACAAATATTTCTAGATGTATCGTTATTAATGTGTTTGTATGCAGGTAATTATTAAATGTTCCGCCCTTTTGTAGTAAGTAAAGACATTTACTTTATATTGTAGGGTTGTGAAGTATTCGTCAGGAGCTTCAAAATGATATGTCACAAGACCCCTCTTTCAATTTAATTTTTTTTCCAGATGGCGCCTAGTCGCCATCTTGAAAGTTTCATCTGTCAATTTTACTCCAAAATATAGTATTCATGCATCAATTTCAATATCCCAAGTTTCAATTATTTGAGTTGACCCGTTCAAAAAATAAAAGGGGGGGGGCATTAAAGAAAAGCACTGTATAAATGTAACACGATTATGAAACCCACCTTATCTCAATCGGTAACTGAAGAGAGATCTGTTTTACCAACCGTATAAGTTCGGCCAGTTGCGAGATATGTCGCCGCTGTTGTCCCTCTCTAAACGTGGTGCCAACTTTTACTGCAGGTTTGACAACTCTTTTTTTTTAGTTTCTCTAAGGCCAGTGCTGTGTTGTCATGCCACTTCTTCACTCTCACATTATCTCTCTCACACCCAATAATAGCGGGGATCAACTAGCTCATTGAGACAACATACTCACCATTGAACGTCAAATAATTTTTGGTCCGTTGCAGTTCTTTGGGATAAACTAGAGAAAAGGCACTATGTCTGGATGTAGATCCTGGAGACCTCGGAGAGGAAGGACTCACGCTCCTTGACGTGAATCCGGCTATGGGACTGCTAGCAGGGCTGCAGGGCGATCGGGGTGGTGTTTCACCAGGAACATTGTAATGCGACAGAGTGACCAAACGAGGCATCCTGCGAAACAAAGAAAAACATTCTGAAAACGAAAAACATCAGATCTAGTTAATTGTCCAGCGTGGCTTCAGCTGGAGAAGAGTTGTCTGTTAGATATTGCAAAATATAACTTGAATTTTTTTATTTTCAGAAAAATCTTTCTATTTGATTGAGAATGTTGAATACCTCCCGAGGGGTTATCTTGAACGATGGAAGATAGTAACTAAAGTTTATCTTTCAGTAGCAGATGATTCCACATCTGATTCTATAAACATCCTGTTCATACTATCAAACCAATCGAAATACTCGTCATTCTTAAAATTCATCTCTCACATTTATACACACTGTAGAATAAGTCAACTGTCACTTTTCGGTTTTTTTCCATTCAAAAAGTCCGCTAAATGTTTTTATTGATAAGAATTCCTTCATAGTTTCATGTTTAGTATTTTAAAATCAATGCCATTCATAATTTCAATAAAAAAACTATTTGTTCATTGAGAGAGAGAGAGAGAGAGAGAGAGAGAGAGAGAGAGAGAGAGAGAGAGAGAGAGAGAGAGAGAGAGAGAGAGAGAGAGAGAGAGAGAGAGAGAGAGAGAGAGAGAGAGAGAGAGAGAGAGAGAGAGAGAGAGAGAGAGAGAGAGAGAGAGAGAGAGAGAGAGAGAGAGAGAGAGAGAGAGAGAGAGAGAGAGAGAGAGAGAGAGAGAGAGAGAGAGAGAGAGAGAGAGAGAGAGAGAGAGAGAGAGAGAGAGAGAGAGAGAGAGAGAGAGTACAAATATGATCTAAAGTTATTATCGAGTTCCGTCTCATTTTATGATAGAGCAGGAATTAGTTGAGAGCAACATTTAGGACAACTAATACATTGAGTACAATACTGACACATACGAAACACATTACCTTAGAACGTGTTTCGGCGACTAACTGCCATTTGCTTGAGTATGCAAATATAGTTCCAAAGTGGGCAAACTAACCATTGTCCACACTGGTCTAGCTTTCGACAACTAGCCAATTGCTAATCGTTTGCTCATCCGAATAATTTAAATTTGAAAATAACATTTTATTTAGAAAAAGGCCACTTCCTTTCAAAAGCAAAATGCTTGAAAGTAATGAAAATATTGCCCGATTGAAATAAAATGAAGAGTTCTTACAATGATCAATAAATTTGCCCATAATGGTCAGTTTTGAATGGTATAAACAGCTCTCTTATGGATAGGAATGCATGAAGATACGATACCTTGTCATGACCCCCATTTCTTGCTTGTCTTGATTCATGAAGACTGAATCATCATTATTTCATTAGGAGTTTAAATAAACGAAATATAATGTTAATGCAGTTTGGAAGTTCAGCATTGTCTATCCTAAGATAAATAATAATAATAATAATATCGTCTTTATTATTTTCTTCCTTTTCAACGGTACAGTCATTTGAATAAAAATAAAAATATATAGCATATTTAACTTTGGAAGAAAATTAAAGGCGGAGTTCAATTTCAATAGTGACGAATCACCATGGAAATTGCTCTTCCACTCAACCTCGAACATATCGCTCAATGCTACTCTTAAGAATATAAAGGTAATCATTTATTTCCAATTGGTGAGTAAATTTAAAAAAAATAAACAATATAATCGCCATAGTTATGATTAGGGGTGATCTTAACATAGGGATGAGATGAGATAGGTGAGATAGGTGGTTTGAATGTCAGAATCAGTTACCGCAAAAGAAATTCAGTTAAATCATTTTTGAACCGATAAAGATTTTTCTGTTTGATTGAATCAGGAATGCCGTTATACAATGCATATATCTGGTACGTGAAACATCTCCGAAAAATCTCCAAACGAAATATTGGAGGGGTAAGTCGGCCTTTGTGCCTTATAATAAGATTATGCACGTCAGTTCTAAAAGAAATCTTTTCATGTAGGTAAGGAGTGTTTTTTTCCATGATTATTTTGTGGAATAAAGTAGCAGCATGTAGTTTTCTCCTATTTTCCATGTCTAACCATCCGATAGCTTTCAATTTGTGAAATATTCTCTCTCTCTTTCGGATACCAAAAATAAATCGTAGGCACGAGTTCTGAACCTTTTGGATTTTTTGTTTGAACTGAACGGTTAAACATGGCCATACAATAAATACATCAGCATAATTGAAAACAGATAGGACCAAGGCTTCACATAATGTTGACCTCACTTTAGGTGGTAAAAAATACTTGTTGCCATAAATAACTTTAAGTGAATAATATGCACGATTGACAATTTGAGCTACATGCTTTTCAAATCTCAAGTCTTCATCTAAAATTACCCCTAAGCTTCATGTACTACCTCCAGTTGCTCACCATTTATCTTTATATTAGTGTGGAATCGAACAGTATTCCTTGTATGTAGTATGAAGTAGACATGGAATTTATTTATACCCAGTAACTACAATAACAATTTCAAATATATTTTTTCGCATTTTGACTAATAATGTGCTATTTTACTGAATTTGAAATCATGTATATAAGTGGCACTTTACGACATATAAATGTCACTTTACTTTATAGTATAGTATTGGGAATTCAAAATAACAGATATTCCCTCTGGTGTCGATTTTTAAACTATTCATAAGTACATTGTTTACTTTTCGAACTAATAATTTTTATATGATTTTAACCATTGCATACTCAAAACTTGTCGAATCTCTTGTGATTGTTGACATTTAATGAAATACTGAAATAAGTTTTCATCATTTTTTGTGAGAAAATGAACATAACGTTCTGGTGTAGACTAATCTAGGATTGAGCGAGTCTATAGACAGTCGACGGGCTTTTGAGATCTTGAAGAAGAATACAGTTCCTTCCCAAAATCTTCCTGTTTCGTCTGTGGCCAGAAAAGAATTGAAAAGAGAACCTCCAAAGAGAGTTGAGAAGAAAGAAAAGAGAGTTAAGAAGAGAAAAAAGAGATATTATCCAACATACCGAAGATTATTCATACAGTATGGAAAAAGAGTGATATGTATATCTAGGTGATAAGGCCACATTTTCACACCATCTTATTTGTTATAGATGTAATTAAAAAAAAAGTCTTTTGTTGGTTTTATTTCAATTCAAACGTTTACAAGCTGCCAGAAACTTCGCAAAATATTTTGTTTGCCAGCAAATTAGAACATACTTTGTCTCCTTCAAAGTGAGCTTTTGCAAATGATATTGTCTCAAGATTTAAATACACCACTTCACTAGAGTCTTGAAATGAATAACACGTACTACACAAAAAAAACTGGAAACGAATACGAAATGGGCAGATTTTAAGAAAAACTCGAAACAAGTGCATAACTTCTAAGGAAACAGACAATGTACTTATGTCTGGTTTGCAGTTTTCGACACTCTGGCGCTGGTATCTAGTTTTGAATTCTCAATAGTCACTGTTAATAAAATACAGTTTGACAAAATAAATTGTTTATTACACAAAAAAAAACTGGAAACGAAATGGAAATATTTTAAGAAAAACTCAAAACAATTGCACAACCTCTAAGAAAACAGACAAACAATGGTTTGCATTTTCGCCACTCTGGCGTTGGCATCTAATTCTGAATTCTCAATAGCCACTGTTAATAAAACACAGCATTCATTGTTCGTTTATCAAGCGTTGCGCGTCTCATCAGTTTGACAATTGTAAATGTCAAAAACAGAATTAAACAGCAAATAATATTCCAGTATGTCGAGATTTGGAAATATTTACGAGGCAGAAATAATAAGGGAGATTGAAAAATCAACTCCAGAAAATACAAAAAAAGTCATTCCTCCATTTGGAATCAATTTAGCAAATTTTGTAAACAACGAAACTTAAATTTGGAAACCGAACAGTCAGTGGAAAATGTGGCAGGAATATTGATGGACTGGGGATTTAATATGATGAAACAGAATGGGGAAGATTATAAACTATATGTGGTGAAAACAATATGGAACACAACAGCGAAAATGTTACAAAGCATGTATTTCGAAAAATTTAATGTTACTTTCAACCCTTTCACTGATTTGGCATTTAAGAAATCCCGTGATGCTCGTAATTCTAAGCGAAATAACTTACAAGGTAATTCAGAAAAATTTAAAAATAGTTCAATAGCATTAACTTAAAGTGAAATTGTTAAATTGGAATGGGTTGAAAATAGTCCCATAGGTCTTTTAAAAATATTTTTTCATATCGCTGCATATGAATTAGCTTGGCGAGAATTTGAAAATTCTATAGTACACTATTTTAAAGAAGAAGAATAGAATACAGTTTTTTCCAAAACATGTCAAGATGGCTCAAACAAGTGCTGCGATAGTAAATGGCTAATAAAAAACATAGAAAACCCTAGCATGTGCCCAGTAACATGGTGTCATAAAATATTATCACATAGACCGAACCATATTACAACTGATAGATTATTTATAACTCCCAATCCGTTTTGGAGAAATAATTAATCAAAAGGTTGGTACAACAATGTTCCTATAGGAGTCAACGAAATTCTTAAGTGGACGAAATTTTTAGCTGAAAAAATTAGACTAAATACAAAGAATAAAAAAATTTCTAATCATTCTCATCGCTTAAGCGTCGTGTCAACTTTAGCTAAAGCAGGTATTAATGAACAAGAATTAATTAAAATAACCGGACATTCCTCTTCCAAGTCTATAAAGCCTTCTTCACAACTTGATAATGAGCATCATTCGCATCTTGTAACAAATCTCCAAAATAAAGCTTCGGATAATGAATTAGCCACAGTGTCAACAACATCCATGTCAATGTCAACAACAAAATCTGCATCAGTAAAGGAGCAAATGTCTACTGGACCAATTGTATATAATAATTGTATTTTTAACAATTGTTCTTTCTAAACATTATTCTTCTACTTATTGTTCTTTAGTTTGTTAAATAAAGTTAATTGAATTGAGTTTTCTATTCATGGAATTGTCTTACCAAATACCATGCGAGCTCAGATCTAGCAGGATATTTTTACGATGGTTTTCTCATACTTACTTTCATATATGTAATTTAACTCGGTCGTTAAATTGCCAATGAAAGTAAGTATTCGAAAACAACCGCAAAAAATATCCGGCTAAATCTGAGCTCTTGTGGTATGACCCCCGGCAATTTTCCTTAAATCGGCGCATTTTGTAAGATAAGCTCTTAAATTTTTCATAACGCGATTGTGCAAAAACTACATATCGGACAGAAACCATCTTGCGCACGGTTGAACTACACGTTATTATCTATCAGTTCCCGCACGATTGTTTGTCAAGCTTTAAATTTATAAAAATTAAGAATTTTTGAAAAATGGTCTCTTTTTAGAGGTTTTTCCGGATTTTCTCAGTTAAAAATGCACCGACCCTGTCGCACAAAAAACTATTTTGTAGGTTTTTTAATTCTCTACAAAAGTTCCATCGAGTGTGGAACGATTCTTTCAATACTCTTCAAGATATTTGTAAAAATACAAAAAAGTTGAGATTTTTTACAATATTTATTGTAAAAAAAATTCCACAAAGCGATTTTGCAGGGGTCGATACCGGCCAAACTATCTTTTAAAAGGTAGTAGGGTAAAAGCCGGATAGTTGCCTCGGACGGATACATGCCTCAGTTTCAAATGCTCTATGTTAGACGAATTGACAGTGTTTCTTTTTGATCATAATTAAAAGCGTCCCCCGCGCAGGCCTCAGTGCCGCATAAGCCGTTGAAGTAGGCGCACGTGTTTTGTCCGTGTGAGAAAACATCTTCCGCGGCGATACTTTGACGAGCGCCAGAATTATATTGGTAAGTAATCTCTGTTAAATATTTTTATAACTGATTGCGATTTCAGTCAAAAATATATTTCTGTGAGTGCATTAGAGTTTAAATTGCACTGTTTATTAGGTTTTATTGTTAAATATGTTTTATTTATTTCGTAAATAAAAAGAGCAAGTATCCGTATCAAATCGGATAGTTGCCAACTGTCTTTTGCGGATTGTTGCCCTCGATCGAGAGAGAAGAGAGAATCGAGAAGAAGAATAAAACTGAGAAAGTAAAGAAAACAAGCGTAATGAAACAAACGAAAGAAACAAAAAACAAACTAGTTGGTGGCAAAGAAAAGATTACGAAGAAAAAAGGGCGACTACAAAAAAATCAAAACAATATAGAGATATTACTAGCAGTGAATCAGAATCAGATAGCACAGATTTTATTGAACTGACTGAAGGAAGGGCTCTAAGGAAAAGAAAAATTCGTTCAAAAGTTCAAAAATATCTAAAGGAGAAGCAACTAAAGGGCTACTAATCAAAGGCAAAAAAAACAAATTATCTATTGGAGACACTGAAAATATATTAAAAGTAAAAAATATAAATTCAAAAATAGAAAATACCAAGAAAGAAGTTTCAGTTCATGATTATTGTGTAGAATGTTTTGAAAATTATAATTTAACTAAATCGAAATCAGATTGGATTGAATGTCAGATGTGTCGAATGTGGTTGCATGGAAATTGTTCAACACTCAAAAACCATTGCATGAGATGTGGCAAGTTGAAAAGCTTGACTTCTGGTGATAATCAATGCTAATGCCAAAGTTGATTACCATATTTTTAATATTTAAGATAAATACCAATACTTAATTGAAAAATTACATGTTCACTGAATGTTATAATTATAATTTAACTTTAATTAATACTTAATAAAAGATTGTATTTAACAATGAAAACTGATTATTTAAATTAATATAAGTTCATTTTTATTGGAAAAAAAACAGACGGGCATCTATCCTCACATTGGGCAAGTATCCCCCCAACCATTTTTAACGTTAGGCTAGTATCCGCTATAGTTTGGCAACTATCCTCTTTTTTAGAGGTCATATTAAACTGGATTTACTTAAAATTTATAATATTTATAATTTTTTTATAGATAGGGTATGTTAGAAGATTAATGAACTATGTTTGAGAATACACTTTGAATAAAAAATGTATTGGTACACATTTTTTAAAGGAGCTTTTTAAAAAGTGTGGCAACTATCCGGCTTTTACCCTACAGCTTATTTGCGTCTTTATTTAACTGTGAAAATAGCCTCTATTCCTTCTCTATTGGTTGGCCTATTACGGTTTGTAAGGTAGCCATTAATCCAAGCTTGTACTTTTCCACCAATACCATATTGTTGTCCACTAACATGTTTACTCCCATTCGAGATACCGCATGATCACAATAACCGTTATTTCGGAATGTTATGTAGCATTCGAGCAGACTCATCCGCTATGTGAAATTATCATTTGATTGAATCGAACGCCATCAAAAGCAAATAAATCAATCGTTATACGTGCGTGGCCAAAAAGGCCAACGGATGACCAATAGCGGTGTACATAATGCCCCTCGGGTTTTTGTCGCCGCCGTGATCACGCGATGGGCGATGATTTTGTTTATTGATCACCGAGATTGTGGCCCTAATTGTTCTTCAATATTGTAAACAGGGACGGAGGACATTAAAACCGTAATGATGGAGGTGATTCTGGGATTCGGGTAAGAGGTTGGCCGAACGATTATCGATTCGTGATTCCTGAGCTTAACGTTGAGAAATGGACAATATTAATTATATGAAATCACATGGTTTTCAGTAACAAATTTTTCATTGCAAGTTTTCCAAATTTTTGATAAAGCATTTTGCATTGAAATTTCACTAAACCACGAAAACGAAACGTGCCTATACAGTGCTTCTCAAAAGTCCCCTTCCCCCCTCTTATTTTTGGAACGACTATACATAAACAAGTGAAATTTGGAAACTGAATATTAAAGGTTGTAAACTTCCCTACTAGTGATGATAGATGACGAAATCGTCAAAGATGACGTCACAAGGCCATTGTGACCAATAATTTTAGATGGAACCCTACGGCAAGTGATACCTCTTTCAAAAGGTATCGAAAAAACCTATTCATTGATACTAATTTTGTTTGTGTTTATGGCAGTTTTAATGGCTCATTAGTAAACATTGAAATTTAAATTCCATTCAGTATGATATTGATTACAGATTTAAGAATCAGTATCTACTTAGAGAAATTGCTCAAAGTGACCTCCATTTACTTCCTGACAGTGAAATATCCTATTTTTAAACTCTTCTCGTACATTTGCAAATGTGTCTGCGAAAACAGCCTCACAATCTGCAACAATACATTGTTTTAAAACGTCAATATTGTCAGGTTCAGTGGCGTAAACCTTCGATTTGAGGTACCTCCACAGAAAAAAATCCAAAGGTGTGAGGTCCGGTGATCGAGCTGGCTATTCCGTTGAACCTCGTCGTCCAATCCATCTACCACGATACTCCTCATCCAAATACCGTCTTACTGCACCGTAATAGTATGGAGGAGCACCATCCTGTTGGAATTTTATTTCCAAATTGCCGAATTCATCTGTATTATCTTCCAAAATTTCAAGGATTACCGGTTCTATTGCGTTTTGCAACAGCTCCAGATAAACCCCACCAGTTAAATAAGTATTTAAAAAAAGAGGCCCAACGATGTGGTTTCTCGAGATACCTGCCCAAACATTCACCTTCTGGGGTAATTGGGTATGTGTTTCACGAAACAGGTGAGGATTTGCGTCACTCCAATACCTCACATTCTGTGTATTCACATTTCCATTTAGATAGAAAGTACTTTCGTCACTAAAACAAATTGTTTTGACATAGTCTGGCTGTTGGTTAATTTTAGTTTCCATATTTTCACAAAATTCTAGTCTTCGGTCTGGGTCGTCGTCAGAAATTTGTGGTCTGCCAGATCGTTTCGCATCATTAATACTACCCGTTGTTTCAAACTCACGAAGAAGCTTCCTTAAATAAGTCCTCAAAACGGGGCGATCGGGAAACCTCTCATTAAAAATGCGTTCTGCTGCATGAATATTTTGTCCAGTTTCACCAAGAATAAGGATCGCTGCTACTTCATCACCTTAAGCACGCACCATTTCGCTTCTTGAAGCACTTAAACGTTCGGCTCACAACAGTTTAACAAATTATTAAAATGTACAAAAATATTAAAAGTACCAAAAGCTGCTAAAACAGTTGAACGTTCGATCAACAATACACAAATTATTAAATGTACAAAAACTTGGACAATTACAAAAACGTCGAATTAGGGAGACTAACAAAAACGTCAGCTTATTTGACAACTATCCAGAGGCGGAGCTTGAATTTGTAATTTTAGTATTAACTGATTTAATTCATCACAGCTTTGCGTTTTTCAAAAGCTAGTTGCCAAAACTGTCATAAACACCAACCAACAAAATTAGTATCATTGAATAGGTTTTTTCGATACCTTTTAAAAGAGGTGTCGCTTGCCGTAGGGTTCCATTTGAAATTATTGGTCACAATGGCCTTGTAACGTCATCTTCGACGATTTCGTCATCTATCATCACTAGTAGGGAAGTTTACAACCTTTTATATTCAGTTTCCAAATTTCACTTGTTTATGTATGATCGTTTCAAAAATAAGTGGGGGGAAGGGGACTTTTGAGAAGCACTGTATAAACAAATATGATGTACACATACTCGAATAAAAAATCGCGAATTACCCAATCATGAGAATGATTGAATTTTTCTTACCCTGTATGCTCCTTTCATTAGCGGTTATAATAATAATAATAATAATACTTTATTGTTTTTATGACATTGAGAAACATGTATAGAATTTGCCAAAAGATATTTAACAAAAGTTTAGGAACTAGGACTAAAACAACTAAGACTACACAGTAAGAAAAGAGTTGTTAATTTCAACAATATCGAGTTTTGTTGAAAAAATGTTGCTAAAATCAACAACAATTAATCAGAAATTCACTACTCAAATTACTCCGGCTGTAGTTAAATTCATCCATTTCAAATTTTCACTCATTTTTTGTCAGCATGTCTACCTGATTGTTGTCTAGATCTTCAAATAGAAAGTTGCTGCTGTAACAATTTTATTTTGCAAATATTTCCGTGACTTAAACCAAAATAGCAAATGCTCTTGCAAATTCAGAATATTGATGTGCATTCATTAGCAAATAGGTATTCATAGTTTGCGGAATCGACAATTTTGTTTGTTAAATAAAATGATATAGTCAAAATGCAAATTGTTGGATTACCAAAACTGTTGGTGGTATTGTCCAATAAATTTGTGGAATTCATCCTATTTCGTTGTGAAAAGGGAATTGATCACCTTCGGGCATTCTCGTGCATATACGAGTATCGAATTAGCGCCAAAAATTCGTTTCGTCTCAGTCAGTCCTCTGTCCTCTGTGAGACGTATTGTTAATGTGGTATTTGTGATGTGATTTTGTTTGTTCAGGTTGATTTGAGTTTGCCATACAAACAGAAATTGTATTGTGCCGAAATATTAAATTATTTTGGAATAGTGACTTGCATTGTGAATTTAGGCAAACATTTTGTTTTGGTGTTATTACATTTTATTACCTGTTGTTAATTTTATTTTCTCGGCATTCAACTCTTCTGCCGCGTGAGGGTGAAGAGCAGTAAGGGCAAGAAAAATGATTTTGAGTTTGCCAATTTATATATTTTTTTTCAATAGAAGCATTAAAATGTTCTAATGTTATATATTCTTGATTTATTGAACCATCCCTCCTGAAAAATTATATTACCAACAAATATTAGATTATTGACGTCATTTGAAAAAAATATTATTTATGTTTTGACAAGAAATAGAAGACAATAAAACTTTTTTTCTGTGTAGTATTAAAAACTAAAAGAAAAAAATCGACAGAATTTTATTTCAACAACAACATAAAGAGAATGAGATTCCAACAGCAATGTCTTAGGAAATTGGCAAATTTTTGTCAGTTTATAAATGATGAAAACTAGTAAAGGAATCGACAATATTACAATGTTAATTTCACTAAAATATTATGTTAATTCATTGAAAAAAGTAAATGAATTACTTCACTGTAAAAACATTTTTGGGTCAGCTTAATAAAAAAAAGGTGAAAAAATAGCAACTGAATGTTGTTGATGCACTACTGATTTTGTAAAATCGTCTACAGTCTAATTGTGGCATTTACTTTGCTGAATTTGTTAATAAGCAAAAATGTGTGTGAAAGCCACAAATGTGTATATGTGAACATCGTCAATATCGAAAATGGCCAATTTCGCCAATAATACTAGTGGACCTCCTGAGTTTCTTATTTTTTGTTATTTCAACAACTCTTTTCCAACAGTGTAACATTTTGAAACTCTTCCAAGGAATAAAAACTAGCTTTCAGTAGGTATTTCCTAAGACATTGCCTGAATGATTCCAGTGTTACATATGATTTGATGTTAGCTGAAAGTTTATTGGACAACCTTTGCCCAGTCACAGTGGGTGATATAGAAGATTAGTTCTTGAAAATGCACATGTAAGTCATTTTGCTGTCTTGTTAGACCAGGGTCGATAATTTTTGAAACCAAAAAAAATAATAGTAGGATGGAACCCATTGGAAAAAGAAGATAATATAACAAAAATGAAAGGAAAAATAATTTACGGGCGATCTGAGATCGGGAAGTGGAAGGGGGTGAGTTTGTAAGGGTAAAAAACAGTTTATCTCGATTTCCGGCAAAACTACAAGTCCTATGGAAAAAAATTGGAAAGCAAAGTTGTAGGTAATAAAAAGATCTACAACTTTAGTATCCACACTTTTTCTACATAATCTCAAAATGTATGTGAAAAATTCAAATAATCAAGTTTTTGGTTTTTTATTTTTATCATTTACAAAAAAAATGTTTTCCACGAAATTTAGTGAAAACTTACCTTTTTATGTCCCAAACACACTGTAATTTTTTTGATTTAAAATATTTATTTTTCCACCTTATTTTGACTTAATATCGAGAAAGCACCCTAATTTTCAATCAGAAATTCTCCCGTCAAAATATCAGGTTTTTTAAAAAAGTCGGTGGGTTTTTTGTTCGTTGAAATCTCTACTTTCTGATGGTGTAAAAAAAATATACATTACTATGGTAAATGTTCTCAGAAAATGCAAAGAAATAACAGGTAGTAAGGCCCAGACCCTCCTAGTCCCTTCCCCACTTCTCTATGAAATACCTTTTGATGGGCTAAAATTTTCCGTAGGTCACTCAGGTATATAAGTTATCTTGAAATAGGCATCTACGCATATAATTTAAAGAAGATTCTACAACTTTCTCAAAATATTGTAGATGTCTTATTAAATTCGGATTCGAGTTTTTTTCGTTTCTTTGCATTATCTGCCATAGTAATGTACTTTTTTTATTACATCAGAAAGTATATATCTCAACGAACAAAAAGCCCACCGACTTTTTTGAAAAATCTGATATTTTGACGGGAGAATTTTCGATTGAAAATTAGGGTGCTTTTTCGATATTAAGTCAAAATAAAGTGAAAAAATAAATATTTCAAATAAAAAAATTACAGTGTATTTGGAACTAAAAAAAGGAGGTTTTCACCGAATTCCGTGGAAAAAAAATTTTTTTTGTAGAAGATAAAAATAAAAAACCAAAAACTTGGTTAATTGAATTTTTCACATAAATTTTGAGGTTATGTGAAAAAAGTAACGGAACAATGGTTGTGAATCTTTTTATTACCTACAACTTTGCCATTCAACTTTTTTCCATAGGACTTCCCGACCTCAGATCGCCCGTAAATTATTTTTCCTTTAATTTTTGTTATATCCTCTTTCTTTTCCAATGGGTTTCATCCTACTATTTTTTTTTATTTTTTACCATTTTCAAAGGCTTCAGCCCTGGTCTATGTATTAATAGAGTGAATTTGTTTATTTGTTTCGAAAGTGGATAGGTTACAAAATACAAAAACACATACTTCGAACATATGCAAATACGGTAAGGTTAAAATTTCATAGGTTTTGAAGAAATTTCGCAAATAGTGGTATGAGAGACATCAGCGATACATCGATTCAATTTTTTTTTGAGAGATAAATACATCATTAAAACAGGTGGATAGCCCCCAGAAACATATCACGTATCTATGTTGTGATTCGGCCTGAGCATAGTATAACATTATCAATTGTTTTTCCGTCAGAACTGTTCTCAGGTTCATTCGCTCGGTCAATCAGATACTCTTTGAATTTTTCTTCCGCCGACAAACAACATAATTGTATTTCAACATTTCTCGATTTCAAAGTTAAACTACAAATGATAAAATCTACCTTTCCCACTGGCCACGTCGTCATTTTTTTTATTTAAAGATTTTCAAAACTGTCAAAGATTTGGCCGATCGCCGTGAAATGTATTGTAAACTATATTAATAGATTATATGCAAAGGGCCAAGTTCCCGAATTCCCTTTGGAAACCCACGCCAGTGTCCAAGAAATAATTGAAGTACCCATATACATTTAGTATCTCACAAAGTTCCATCAAGAAATAAAGCAAGGGAAATCCAATATCTAATACACACGCACTTATAATCAGAATCGTATTATTGTTCACCTATGAAATAGTATGTGAAGACAGGATGCCTTTTTTGTTAGAAAGATACGGTTAAACATTTTAGAACAACATGAACACACAATTTTCATTGACGTGATCAATATCATTTCAGTGACCATTTTGTATACATAACTTGTTGAATGCCCTTTCCTAGATTGAAACATCTGATAATATGAGAATAATCACGATTCCAAATGAGTTTGGGGTATTTTTTGAATGATACTGTATAAATGAACTGAATGATTTTTCACCGATGTTCATCCGTGTTTTGTCAATTAAAGGTATTCATGACTTTGAACAATAAAAAACTTGTTTAAATGCACAAAAAAGATAAAATAGGACTTTGCACTCAAATAAAATTCATTTGAAATATTACTGGAAGGTAATTTTTACAAAGATTATTGAAAATGGGAATATACGAATGCTTTGATCAATTCGCTGTGTGCATTAGGCTGGTGGGGATAGATGAAACTATGACAGCGGTGGCAGGAGTAGGTAATAATCTTAGTAATCATAAGCACAAGCTGAAAACTTTCAGTTTCTGTGGTCTCCCCGTTTATTCACAAATCACTTCAGATGAAAAAACATTATTATTATTATCGTAGTGGCAACGGTCACGGTTAGGTAGTATCACAACATATATGTAAATAACAATGAGCCCTCGCTAAAATAGTACATGTAAATTTTGTACATTTCCAACGCCATCACATAAGCTGCAGCAAAGAGATACGTATTTTGTTATGCAACGATATTTCAATCTCTAATTCCGGGACGTGAGGTTTTCATTTGACTATTTGCCTCATTATTTTTGACCCATCAAATGGCCGAAATTCCAAACAGAGAACCAATCAGATCAGTTTTATAGTGATAAAACGTCTTCTCACTGTTTTATACTGAGAATTCAACTCATGTATAAAAAATCGCATATGCCACAGTGCAATTGTCAGTTTGACAGCGGCAAAAGTTAGCTGCAACTTTTACAACGACAAATGCACTAGTGGTTTTTTCACTTATTCATTTGTTTATCAATTAACGCGGTGTTGGTTGCCAAAATAAATAGTTTGACATGTTTGTCAACAACTTATTGAATTTCTGAGCACTAACAATGAGTCGATTCGGTGAGTCTACGAACGCCGAAATTGTTAAATTGTTAATACCTGTGTGCCTACTAATACAGTTGCGACGCAATCATCAATCTGGCGACAATTTTCTACGTTTTGCATGCAAAAAGATATGAATTTGAGCCAGATACTTCCATCGAGAAATTGAATGTAATTTTGCAAGATTGGGCATTTAATATGCGAAAAGGCAACGGAGAAGACTACAAAGAAGCGGTAGTTAAAACAATTTGGAACACCTCCGCTAAAATGCTATAAAGTAAATATTATAACGAATTAAATATTGTCTTTAACCCTTTCACCGACGTTCAGTTTAATTCATCACGAGCTGCACGTGATGCTAAACGTAAAATCCTAAAAGCACAACCCGAAAAGAGAAAATCTAGTGCATCAGCTCTTAATGAATCTGAAGTATTTGCAATGGCCAGATTATATGACGAAAATGAACCGGAAGGACTTCAAAAGAAATTATATCACATTTTGGCGTTTGAATTAGCTTGGCGCGGAGGAGAAGCAGCTTACTGCAAAACCACTTATTTCGTATCTGAAATTGAAAATAATGGAAAAGAAACTGGACGTATCGAGTATAATCCTCTATTTTCGAAAACGAGACAATTCGGAAAATAAATTAGGACAGCGAATGGATTACGCCTAATATTTCAGAGGAAGATATTTGCCCAATACGTTTATTCAAAAAGTTAATGGAAAAACGAGACACTTTTATAACATTGGACAGAGTATTTCTTACACTAAATCCCTTTTGGAAGAAGAAAAATTCTAAAGGTTGGTATAAGAATGTGCCGATTGGAATTAATGAAATTTCCAAATGGACTAAATGCTCAGCATAACGTATTGGTATATATGTCAAATTTTCAAAATTACAAATCACTTAAATCGAGCGGCAGCAGTTAGCGAATAAAG
The DNA here is from genome assembly GCA_018342105.1 of Gonioctena quinquepunctata. Classification (NCBI taxonomy): domain Eukaryota; kingdom Metazoa; phylum Arthropoda; class Insecta; order Coleoptera; family Chrysomelidae; genus Gonioctena; species Gonioctena quinquepunctata. The sequence continues at coordinate 236,345 of JAFIRS010001904.1, read as the reverse complement.
TAAAAGCGGAATTGAAGATCAAGCTCTAATAAAAATAACAGGACACGGCAATTCATCATCAATAAAACCACACTTACAAGTTGACAAAGAGTATCATTCGAGCATTATTCAATCAATTCGTTTGGAAAAAGAAAAAACTTCAACATCTACTACAGGAACGATTAGCTGTGGCACCCGCAGCGACATCACTGTTCCTAGTATGAATTTCAATAACTGCGTTTTTCATAACTGTACATTCAAATGAAAATGTGTTTATTTTTAATGTTTCATAAATTACGTTTGCATTAATATGTTTCTAAATTTCTTATTCATTAAATTGTCCTGCCGAATTACACTCGATGTTTGTATTGATATCAGGTAAATTTGTGTTGTTCAAACTATAAACTGTTTTCTTCAGCAATTTGACTAGAAAAACTGTCAACCTAAAAACGCTTCACCTTCGGTGTCGCGTTTTTAATAGTTGACAGTTTTTCTCGTCTAATTGCTAAGCAACAGTTTCTCATTAAACAACCCAAATTTACCCCATAAAATCTCTCGTGCAATTATAAGTGATAAAATTCCTAGCACTTATGATATTACCATCGATAAATATGTGAGATGTTTTCTGTTTCCTATTTGATCGCCTAAGTGTAACCATGTTGAGCCGGTGATAAAAAGCAAATAGCGACTTAAACTGCGAGTTAGGGAACACCTGGACGGTGTTGTAAACTGAAACAGCATTATGAACAGGAGACAGATACTTTTGATGTTTTTCCAAGTTGTCTATCATACACTAGCATTCTATCAGGACAAAGATAAGTACCTCGCAGAGGATTTGTGTTTTAATTTCCACGAACTGGTTCAGGTTACAAAAGCAATGGGCCTCACATGTGATCTAATGTTGAATGTAATGCACTTTAAGTACTTGTACTGTATAAGCAATTCGCAATATTTTGTTGACAATTATACGTGTAAGAGAGTGTTGAACGTGCTAGTATTATTTAGGGACCGTTCAACGTTCTCACATCGTTGCAAAGGTAGAAGTGGGATCCCATATACAACTAAAATTATGAGCCTCATTCCTTTTTTGATTATTATGTTATTTGAGATTCCATTGAATAGTTTTGCGGTGAATCTGTTGTTATTTAGTGGTTCTGCGTCAGGTTAAAGCTACCAACGGTTATATGGGTACTTTTTTAATTTGTTAAACTACTTGGCGCCCCTACTTTTTCATGTTCTCGAAACCTTATGAACCTGCGACCTTAATAAACTAACGAGCAAGCACATTACTTGACGTACCTAAAAGTACACAGAAGTATCATAACTTTATGATATTCAAAAAATCTATAACTTGACATGCATAACCTAAAAATGTGGTAAACTATCGTATCAATACACATTTTTTATCATTTACTCACTTTTTTTCGACAGAAAAAAACTTCGATTCATCTGGAACTAGTAGTGAGCAGAAAATCGTTACATCATGGTAGATTATTTAGAAATTGTAAAAAAAAAATGTTACACAGAAAGTACTGGAAATAAACCAGGAAAACTTCAGCTATCGAGTCACTAGAGGGCATTACCAGTCTTGTTCACAGCGAATATGGCAAAACAATGTCTAGAATTTACCGAACGCTTTTCCCGAATATAATTTCTGTTAAAAATCGTTTTGTCAATATTCAGTTAGGTTAACAGCTTGTCTACAGTTCATCCATCTTTCTATCACGTATTTCAATTATTGACCATATGTTATCATTCAAATTCGCATAGCTAGTTTACACCCAAATGTTGATACTAATATTTTCGTTATTAGCGTACCCTATCAAGGAAAAAATATTGTTCAATTTCTTGATGGCAATTACATAAAAAAAACATAATTTAATTCGACGAAATCGAGTTGAGAAATCATGAGGCACAAATAGGTATATTTATTTCTTAATTGTACGGATATTATTCTAATTGTAATGTTTCAGATCTTCATCTCGTGATTCTTGTACCTAAGTATTTCTTATGATTCAATGTACCTAACTACTTCAACTAGATTTGAAGCGGCAAATTATTGTGAAACACATTGTAACGAAGCATTTTTTTAGAGCTCCGTTACTAAGCACGGCTAAAGTATATTTAACCTAACTTTGGTACGTCCCTGTCTATTTGGGGTGTCTATTGGTGCCGGTCTGGCAATATATTTCATTCCCTGTTAGAAATTAAGGTACATACCCAAAGCTACTGGAATTCACGTCAACAGCATGCATAAAACATAACAGAGTTTTTCTCTAGATCTTATGAAAAGGGTGAAAAGTTCCGGTGATAATTTTGGTAAAAGACGAGAAAGAAATAAAGATCGCGATGGGAAAAACCAAATCATTTTTTGTATCAGGAACGAAATCATCCTTCAGATTTTCGGTCCAGTTTCAGTTCATCGGACAAAAAACCGTGCCTTTTTTACTGGGTGGGCTTTTTCGTCTAGTTTGGTCATACATTCGAGATCTATAAAAGGGCACTATGAAGCTCTCATCAGGGCTTGTTCCTGTTGTTCTTCCGTGAGACTTGTTACTTCAATCCAGTGGTGATACGAAGTCCGGTTATAAGTAAAGTGAAAAGTGTGAAAAGTAGATTCGAGGTCCAGAAGCGTTGAGGTATCCGTAAGTGGAAATCTTGAATAATTTTTATTTGAGCTGGGTTTCTCCGTGTGCTGCAGCACTTGAAGTTTATTATTTCTACATTTATTATTATTCGATTTGATTTAATTAATTTTCCGGGCGTTTACATATTATTATATGTATTATTATTATTTCATTTAGTTAATTATCTGTCGTGGCATTTACAGTTTATTTCTGCCAAAGTATTCTTTATTTGAGTTAATTCGTTACCTGAGAAGTTAAATATATTTTCTGCATTATTATAATTTCCTTTATTCGAGCATTTGCCGAAACGTTTAAGTTGGTCAGAAACTACAGAGTGAATATTGATTTATTTTATTTTTGGGTGTTTCAATCGAACTTTTTGTGAAATCGATTGAGTGCTTAATTTAGGGTAGTATTGACATTTTAGTCAATTGTTGGTTATTTTGACGGGTAAAAATATATGATTTATTTGCCAAATTGAACAGTACAAAATAGACCATTTTCACATAAGCTTTGGCAGGTGTTTTCTTTTTCTTGTCAAGGGAAATCTTACATAAATAGTTCTTTTATTTGCCCGTTATTAAAATTATTGGGTTATGTTTTCAGTTATTTGAGTTCAGGGAAAACGCCGAATGCAAACAACTGACGCGAATCTTTACATCACTTAAATCAGTGAAGTTAAATTTTATATTGTCTTAAGTTCGGGGAAAACACCGAATTTAAACAATTGACGTATAAACCAATTACATAACAATAATAATTGTTCCCCGTTGTCCTGATTCAGGCACTAACCAAATCGGAACATCGGCCGCGATAAATGCGTTGAAAAGTTTATTTGTCCCTGAAAATACATGCCGAGCAAAACAAAAATTCACGAATTTCACAATTTATAGTTATATTCAGGAGGAATAATTCATAATAGCGACTTGAGAAGGTGATTTGGGTAAATAAACGTTGTTGTTAATATTAGGGGGAAATAAGGGATTTTATAACACGAAAATACTGTGAAGCTTTGTCGTCTGTATCCACGCCCATTTGTTAATATTGTCTAAGCTCAGGAAATCGCCGAGCATAAACAATAGGAAAACAAAGGCAAAAATATAATTCTTGTTAACGAGAACAGTCGTAGAAGAAAAGGGCTATTTCAAGGAATAGAAAAAAAAATCACAGCCGGGAATATTACCAACGTGAAGCTTAGGTAATATACAAGTGACACGTGGTATTCAATTTTAGTATTAGGGTTAACAAGGGGAAATCGGGATGTTATAAGTCGCTTGCTTATAAACTTGAAAAATCACTCTCTGAGTCAGTCAGATAACCGTGTTCAGGAAGAAACAGTTTTTCTTAGCTCTCAAGAGTAGTTCATTTTATTCCCTAAATTGCCGGAAAATTACTGTTCATTTGGCCAGTTATATTTATCGTGATGGTAAATATCATTTCGATACTATTTGATAAATAGGATTATATATATATATATATATATATATTTATATATATCGGTATATGTATTACCCCCATTTAAATGTGCCAGACCGTTTTCTTTTAAACAAAAATATTTGTATTACGAAAATTGTTGTGACAAATATTATTGAATATACCAGTTAATTTAATACCTATTACTCACTGTGTTTACATTGAAAAAAACCCCTTTCTATTTCCTATAAAGTATTGAAGTTACGCAACAGACGTATTTAGTCAAGTTGTAGAAAAAGAAATTGTAAAGAAAAAACAAACAAAGACATTTTTGTCTGTCTGTCTGTCTCTTTGTGAGACATAAAAGCAATCGGCGTTCAGTATCCAAAATTTGTACTTAAAGCCTACAGTATTTTGTAAAGATTCAAAAAGTGTCAATATACCAGACCCCTGGACGTTCCGTATCTCCATCTGTAGCTACCCTAGTGCGTTGAGAAAACCACTATAAAATCTGGCGCCCGAGATTTGAAATAGAGAAAGGAAAATATTTCCTGCCTAAAATTCTGGCGTCATAAATAACGTGATTTTCTAGGAGTTTAAGGGTTATTAAAACAAACCCTAGCAAAACACGTCACAACATGTTGAAATTGAATGTACCTGATACAGGAACAAAACTGCAGAGTTCAGATTTCAATTTTGAGTAAACACAAAATCCGGCCACCATTCTGAAAATTGGAATTTTACCTGTCATTTGTATTATGCGAACCCAAAAATTGGCAGAAATGGATTTTGTAGCCTTCGGACTATGATGACAGATTTTGTTCACGATTTTGAAGCCACCATCATATGAAAGTGTGTCATTAAAATAATGTGCGCATCCTGAATTTCAATTAAATCAGATAATCGAATGCAGGCAAAAATCGATTCGTGATTTATTACATATGAACTTACTAACAAGTGAATCTAATACACAGCGTGTAAAAAATGTTGAAGGTGTCAGTCAAAACTATCTGTATCTTGAAAACCATATGATTTTTTCCATACATATATCCATATCAATTCTTCATAATTTGTCTGCATTTTTTTCATCCATCAAAATCAATAATATAATTTAATAGATTCTCCACTTCAAAGATTATTTTACGGTAGTTTCCCATTTCAAAATATTCCAAATGATCTTTTTCATCATTAAGGATGATTCATTATCGTTCTCTAGTCTTTCTTGCAAGGACAATTTCTGAATCGTTATCAACATGAATTTTGGAGGCTTCGATAGTCATTGATCTTTCGGTATTTCGGTTCTTATGAATATTCAATGCTGAGAACATTTTCATTCTGGAAATATGATGACAATAAAGATATACGTTAATAGCTTGGGAAGCCACAGTTACGTGATGTAGGAAGAGATTATTGCAAACAAAAAGTTGCATAAGAATTATCCCGAAATTCGGTTGTTCTCGATAAATGTTTGTGACAGTGTCTATTTCGAGCTTGATTAAATATGATTTTCCATTCACGAAGCTCTGCATGACAGTTTTATCCATATATACTTCGTCAGAAAAATAACATCCGTTTTTTAATCTTTCTGGTTTCTTTCAACCGCCCATAATATTAGTTCAATGTTTAGGTACTCGTATTCAGATATAGTTGTTTTTTTAAATTCACAAATATCATACGGGCTTGGTCTGGTTTGTCAGTTCAATTCAAAAATCTTCCTTCTGTTACATAACTAAACTTATCCTAATATATAAACGAATGCTACTATTTACAAAGATCTTCCTTTTAGTGTCATAGGGTGTAAGGTAACCAGCGTATCTATAATATCGTCCTGTCTAGAGGATGAAGGGGGGCCTCTGCTGGTGTTATTAGCAGGGCAGGTACGTACTGGAAATTATTTTTAGATCTGGTTTGTCTTCGCCCCCCTCCTGCTTTGCGCTTATGAGAGTATATCTTTTTACAACAATTGGCTACGCCCGAAATACATACATTTTTTGCACGACCGGTATTAAGATATTTTATTGTTAGTGCCTTTTTACCTTTCAAACTCTATCGAAATACATCACAGTTGCAGTGAGGCTGTATATTCGATTTATATCGAAAACACAATAATAAATCAAGAAGTAATGGCATCAATGTCACCATGGCAACTCAGCCATTTTTATTAAATGGATTTATTTAGCGCCTTGTTTGTGTCTTGTGTGGGTCAAATCTAGTAATTGAAATGTTACCCCCTTCCTGTTGACCCATTGATCTGAAAACACACCTTTAGTTCTGATGACAATACAATTATGTTTATTCAGTATCATTGTAAATCCATTATGGCCGCCGCCACAAAATGGCGGATTACATATTTTTTACAACCCCCTCATTATGGATATCAAATGAAAAGGCTTGACTAGTAGAATACAGTACACCATGGAAAAATTCCAAATCCAAGATGGCGTCCGAAACAAAATGATGGATCATAGAGTTTAGACAGTCAATACAACCCCCTCAATATGGATATCAAATTAAAAAGCTTGACTAGTAGAATACAGTACACCATGAAAAAATTCCAAATCCAAGATGGCGTCCGAAACAAAATGGTAGTTCATAGAGTTTAGACAGTATTGACTGTCTAATCAAAACAAAGGACTTTGTCAACTCAGAATCATGATTCGAACATGAATCCCCCACCCAAGTCAAGATTTCGTATCGTGTCGAGGACTGTGTGGCGTTAGGGTGGATAAAAATGATATGTCGTTAGCGTTTTCTCCTCAAGACTTGGGCATACAGTTTCCAGCAAAGTTCAATTATGGGACGGCTGAAAGAACGATGCCCTTAATTTTGTCATGGGCTTCCACTGTCCACAAAATGCAAGGCAGCACTGTAGACCACGCAGTTGTGTATTTAGGATCGAAATTGTTTGAGGAAAAACAAGCTTAGGTGGCACTGAGTCGAGTAAAGTCTTTGACAGGATTAAGTTTTGAGGAGTTAGATTGCAACAAACTGACAGGAAAGAAACCTTGTAATAATGAGGCACTAAATGAACTAAATAGAATGAGAAATATTAAGTAACTAAATAAAAAACTAAAAACTTGAAAATTGAATAAGTAAAATTTTTTTTTAAGTTAAACGGTTTTATTGTAAAGAAAAATAATAATGATGCAGATAATGTACTGAAAGCTAAAAAATAATTAGTTAGGTACCAGTCATCACACCACTCTCCTCATCAATATAGGGCATTGATAGACATAAAATTAAATCGTAGGGAGCGTCGAATTTCTATTATCTACAGTCATCCGCTCATATCAGTATATGCTTTGGATGCATCTTCTCAATAGACAACTTACGCGAACTGTATGTGAAAGTAAATCCGTCACTATCATCGTGCAACATCACAGAACGATCATTTGCATATTTACTCATGTTACGCTACGCCCCACGATTTTATTTTAGTCTGATCAATGCCATGAGGGGAGTGGTGTGATGACTGGTACCTGCCTAATTATTTTTTAGCTTTTAGTACATTATTTGCATCATCATTATGTTTCTTTAGAATAATTTTCTTTACTTATTTCGAAAAAGGAATGAATAGGCTGTCAATTTCTGTTACCACAGATAATTTAGTGATTTTGAAAAAATTCTAGTGACGAAGAAAGTGTAAATGGTATTTCACCTGAAATCAGTAAAGCAGCTAAGCATTGAGTTTGTTGCCAAGTAAATGAAAAAAGTAGGACAAAGTGTGTGTTGAATTTGTGAGCTGGTGCAACGGAAATAATGTGAAACACTGAAAGTGTAGTTCTTGCCTTTTTTCTAGAAAAATCAAAATCTCGTAAGCCCTCTTCCTTGTTGAAAGCTACTTCAAATGTTAATACGAAAGATTGATGGCTTCTTTTAAACGCAAATCTGATGGTTATAAACCAAAGAAATCCATAATTCTGGATAGAGAAGAAATTGAAGTTTTTTTAAGGAAGCTCCAGACGATTTGTATCTTATGATGAGAAAAAGTTCTAAATTGATTTTTTTAATGTTAGAGAGTTTATTAAACTGAGGAATTGTTGTAGGTTGCACAGATTTTCGGTATTTGTGGAGCATAGGTATGTCGCCGCAAGGAATTGGCAAATATCACAGTGGATGACATTCAAGATTTCGAAACATTCTTACTCCTGAGAGTATATCTTTACGAGAAACTAAAACGAACATAGATCGAGTATTTACTGTCATCGATAAAGAATAGATATCGCCAAGTTATCTGGATACTTGCGAGTTCAGAATTGTGATCAAAAGCGTTTTTTTCTGTATTATAGAAATAATAAGTGTTAGAGACAGGTCATCGAAATAATACATTCGGTCGAATAACATTCAGAATAACAACTTATCAAGGACGGTAAGGTACTCCACAAGCTCGCAAAACCTGGCGATAAAATGCTATTTTACGCCCGGTAGTGCATAAATACTGACTATTTGATGCGAGTGACAAATTAGTTATTTATACAACAAAAATATAAAGCGACTCTTTTTTGCCAGGGCGAGAAGTTTTCAAGTCAGGGTGCATAGTAACATTTTCAATTATTGAAGTCGCCATTACTGTAAACCCCGTAATCAGATCATTTTCGTAAATTTATGAAATATCGCTTTAATTATGGATGAAGAAAGTGATTTTAGTGATACATCTGATATTCCTGCCCATGTAATGGAGTCAGCAGAAGCAGTTAGCTTAGAACTTTTACCAGTAAAGTCCAGACTAGTAGACGAAAAAGAATATGATGCATTTGATAGTTGGTGTTCTCAGAAAAAAATATCTATGGTCATTCTTGCATATTTGGGAGAAAAATCTAAAACTATTATTGTTCTCGACTTCGACATTTCCACTTTTCTTGATATACCGTTTACAATTTTTTATTCCACGGACTGCTCCACATAGCCTTCTGCAACGGTCGAGATCGCCATCCACTATGACATTTAAGTCTCAAAATATCAGCCCCTGAGCCAACTAAAAGCGACGCAGAGGACCTTCTTAAACTATGGCCAGAATATTTTGTAGACTCGGAATTTTTGCAAAAGTATTTATTCCGACTACTTGAACTGTACATTTTTCATTCCTATACGGAAGAAAAAATCTAGGGTTTTCTGCTATCTTAGGACGCAGTGACATATACTTAATTCAAATTTCAGCTGGATTAAATTTGTGTTCATTGTTATTTGGAACTACAGATGTTCTTTGTATTTTCGTTTTTGAATTGGGAATTTTAACAATTATATAAGAATCCTTGTCCTCAATATAATGTATTGTCTTTTTTGAAAATTCGTCCCGGCGACAGGCGCCTGACAATCCCATAATCATAACTTCTTTCATCAATGAAAATGTTTCATCCGCAGCATCAAGCAAGAATTTATTTTATGAATACTTTGTGAAAATTAAATACCTTGACAAGTTCTTACTTACCAACCAATCACTGCCCAATCAAATTAATTGGTACCTACTTTTATGAACACTCCGCGCGACAAATAATTCAACAGAAAATAATGAAATCATTGTCAGCGACGACTTAAACTCATTTTAGTACACGGTTAGGTAAAGGCATGTCTTTAAAAAGGTTTTTTACAAGTTATTTCTGTTTGTTTGAAAGGCGACTTGATCGAGAGTGTTCTTAGCTATGATTCAACAAAGGCTGTTCAGTCGTGATATGTATTTTTATACTTTTTAGAGGTTTTTCTGTGTAGAGGGTTTTTAAAATGTTTTATTTAAGTATAATACACTTTTGGTTGAAGTAGATATCCGATATATGGCTCTCCGTGCCACAACCTATGAGGTCTTTGGTACATACATTTTGTTTGAAGAACTAGGACAATACCAGTGAATTCACCAAATCTTTTACCCGGGGATTCACCAAATCTACTGAATTATACACTTTGTTTCTTGCGATTTTGGTGAGAATACCAGTTTATAGCTATAGAAAAACTTTTAAACAAAAAATTAATCCGACGAAAAACGGAAATGAAAAGCAAAAAATAAAATAAACCTTTTTAGTCTCAATAACTAATAAGCTCCTAAACTAATGTAAGTAACTAATTTTGAGTCGGCTCCAAACAAACAAGCAAATGAATTAGGTAAAGCGTAAAATAATGGCATCGAGATGCGCAGTGACATTTTGAATTTTTTTTTAAAGTAATTTAATGACTCAAAATTAGTTACTTACATTAGTTAAGGAGCTTAGTTATTGAGACTAAAAAGGTTTATTTTATTTCTTGCTTTTAAGTTTCGGTTTAATTTTTTGTTAAAAAGTTTTTATTTTTCAATTTTTTGTGGCTGAAATCTACTAGTTACTACGTATTTAATTTTTGATTACTTCCAAAATACTTACTTACCACCTTACAACTATTAACAGTTAAATAATATGATTATCTACTTTAATTATTTATTGTTATATAATATAAATTATTTTTGATAGTTCTGGTTAGTTTATTTCATCACTTTGTATATAATTCCATCCTTTCATAGAATGTTTTTATTGCGACGGATGTAGGAGAACATACAAACTTTTTAACAAAAAATTAAACCGACGAAATACGGAACTGAAAAGTAAAAAATGAAATAAACCTTCTTAGTCTCAATAACTAAGCTCCTAAACTAATGTAAGTAACTAATTTTGAGGCGGCGCCAAACAAACAAATGACTTAGGTAAGGCGTAAAATGATGGCATCGAGTTGCGCGGTGACACTCTGATAATTTTTTTGAAGTAATTTAATGATCTTCGTTGATTGTTCGTTTGGCGCCGACTCAAAATTATTTACTTACATTAGTTTAGGAGCTTAGTTATTGAGACTAAGGTTTATTTTATTTTTTACTTTTCAGTTCCGTATTTTGTCGGTTTAATTTTTTGTTAAAAAGTTTTTAATTTTCAATTTTTTGTGGCTGAAATCTACTAATTACTACCTACTTGTTTTTACTTACCCACCTTACTTCAACTATTACCAGTTGAATAATATGATTATCTACTTTTACTATTTGTTGTAATAGAAATTATTTTTGTTATTCTGGTTAGTTTATTTCATTACTTTGTATATTATTCCATCGTCTCATAGCATATAATGATTGTGACGGATGTAGGAGAAAAAAATAATGACAATTGCGATCTGTCATTGTCAACTACATATGTGTGCCAATGTTCACAAGTTAAAAATCTATTATCCCCTATTTTTCTACCCGTAAGGGTGGATATTTCCATTCGAAATCCAAATATGACCAACAATGAGGTATACCCTATCTGATAAGAGAAGAATCATCCAAATCGAGGAAAGTGACCAAATATGGAATACCGTTTTGATTTTCAGGCATAACTTTCACAAATTTTATAAATAAAATACTTTTTGTGGTAATTATTAACAATCATATATTTGCACTTAAGTTTGTAACAATTTTAGATTATTTTGTTCAGTTTGAGGTAAGAAAAATTTTCAAAAACTAAAAAACGCTAAAGGTACCTATATATGGAATAGGTACCCCAAATATGGAATACTATAATCACTATGAAAAATTAACCTTAACTTATAAGAGACTCTTTGAAAACTTTGGTATAATAAAGAAATGAACACAAATTATTTACAAAAATCGCAAATCTAGGTATCAAACTCTGGCCCAGCGCAATCATTATGTGCCCAGAGCCCACACATGAGGCACTTGATCCATGTTTCCCCATGAGTGTCATTCGAAAACAGCATACCACAGAAAATACACTGCGAATCTTCAGAGTCTGGAGCTGTACATCCTATCAAGGCATCGGGTTCGCTGTCTGTATCGAACAGCATCACCTCCTCATCATCTGAATCAGACATAGGCTTAATCTTTTCTTTTGGTTTTTTTCCTTTTGATTTCTTCTCATTCTGCTATCTGCCGTTTTCCTTTATGTCCAATCACTTGGGGTATCTTGCTCTGTACTACGGTAAGCCCTGATTCATCCACGTTGTATATGCGACTTGGACCATAGTTTCCTTGAGCATAGACGTCTTCGAGGAGATCAAAGAATGAGTCTACTTTTTCTTTGCTAAATCCAAAGGCTCTAGCAAAAGACGTGCCAGTTGGTCTTCTCACTGATAGCTTGTCCTTATGGCGTTTCAGAAATAATTTAGGCCATTTTTTTCCAGCCATGCCAGTCGCACCAAATGGATTTTTCAACTGATTACGACTTGCTAACATGTACGCCATTCTTCGAACATAATTTCTCGTCAAACCATGAAATTTGCTCTCCATCGTCAAAATGTAGTCTACCAAAAGATTTTCAAGGGTTGTCCCTAAGACAGTTTTCCTTCCGAGTGTAGTAGCTGCGGCTTCTTCTGGAGAAAATTCGTTTTTCTGACATAAACGAAACAAGGTAGATCTTGGCACATCGAAGTGTTTTGCAGCTTTCAAATAACCCATTTTTTTTCTCGTACTAATTTTATAGCTTCTGCCATATGCTCTGAATTCCATTCTTTTCGCTTCGTTTTCCAATTGACGCCCGCCATTCTGATAAAACCCGAAAAAATAAATAATTAACAAAGTCATTAAGTCAGCTGATACGTCACAGTGTCCAATTATGGAATAGTCCATAATTGGACACTGTGATCCGTCCATATTTGGATTTTCCAACTATTTCAAACTGATATTCACATATTTATATTTCAGAAAGTAATACTATCTAATACCGCTAAAACATACTAAAGAACATCTAAAGGGTCTCTAAAAGTTATAAAACAATACTGTGTGCACTTTCTGTACGAAAATAATTATTTTTTACGTACCTTAGAAAGTTATGCGGCAGCGTAAAACAAAACACTGTCACTACGACGAAAGGGCTGGCTCGACTGACATGCTACAACTTGTACGCGTAAATGGGAGTAGAAAGAGACAGAAAATCACTGTTTATTGCGTGTGTGAGTTTGCATTTGAGAAAAATGGGGGTATTCCATATTATGGATACTATTCCATATTTGGTCACTTTCCTCTAAACTATGAGGTATACCCTACATATTAAAAAAAAAACATCCAAACCGAAGAACCCAGTACAAAGTTATTCCTGATAGAATCGGTTAACGGACGAGAATTCAGAGGGTGAGTGATCAATATCCTTCATTTTGCTACCCTTAAAGGTGGATTTCGTTTTTTCAAATCAAATGAGACCTACTTCGAAGTAGACCCTATGCACTGAAAGAAGAATTATTGGGATCGGACGTCTCAGTAAAAAGTTATGCATAAAAAAATACATACATCATACATAAAAAAATATACGCGTCTACTAGAAAACCTCCTCCTTTTTGGTTTCGTCGGTTAAAAAATAATTACAATAGCAATCTGTCAATCTCAACTACAGATATGTGCCAATTTTCACAAGTGAAAAATTAATCATCGCCTATTTTGCTACCCTTAGAGGTTGATTATCACGAATTCAAATTTCAACAATGAGGTATACACATCTAATAAAAAAAGAATCATCCAAATCGGACAACCCAGTACAAAGTTATGCCTGATAGAATCGGTTAACGAACCAAAATTCAGAGGGTGAACGATTTTTGTTAAAATTCAAATGGGACCAACTTCGAAATAAACCCTATACAATGAAAAAAGAATCATTAAGATCGAACTACTATGTAAAAAGTTATGCGTGGTCATACATAAAAAAATATACGCGTCGACTAGAGATCCTCCTCCTTTTTGATTTCGTCGGTTAAAAATTATTGTATTGCCATCGGTTTTGAATACGTGTGCAAAATTTCAAAGGATTCGGACGTCTGAAAGTGGGTGAAAATTAATTTCAAAGATTCCGTTACATACATTCCTACATACATACGGGTGGAGAAGCTAATAAAGCGTGTGTAAAATGGCCAAGAAATCATCAGGATCAGAGCTCATTGCTTACAATGGTCTCGAAATTCGAACAGCCTCTATCTGAACCAAAACTGTATGAAATTCATCGAAAGAAAGCGATTGTTCAGCGACTACTCTCAAGAAATTATTCCTTGCCGATTCCACATCTGCTTCCCACAAGTCTCCGAAAGTTGGGCCTTGAGGAGGATTGAAATCGTATGCCTTCTTGATCAGTAGCTATTTTCATGATGTCTGCAATAGGCCTTTTCATTTAGATGATTTTTTAAGGCGCATGCGCTCGTTTTGAGACCCAAAGTCTGATTGGCTATTGGGAAAGTGAATAGCCATTGGTTAGTTTTGAAATAACAATTTGAGATTGGCTTAGTTGAAAATAAGCGGTATTTTCACATTATGTCAACAGTCAACTTCATGACAAATGCACCTGCATACATTGGCGTTCGTAACTTTTTTTGTAGGTTAAGTACTTATTACCTATTTTATACCGCCAAAAACCTTTCATTCGTAGATAAAATAATGTACACGAATATTTTCTAATTCAAGTCAACTATCCATAGGAAAACTCGGAAATATTTTATTTCCTTTAAAAAAAAAATCACCGTCAATGCCGTTGGGTCTGACAGGTAAACAAAGTTAGTCATTTGTCATCTAAATGAAAAAGCCTATTTGACGCGACCACGGCGGGAAACAAAGCGACGTAATTGCTATATCAATGAGCGAGAGGTATGTCCTCCTTCGGAGGGTACTTTAAGCCGGTGGTCTCGAATTCATGGATGTTGAGCCCTTTAACACCAGAGGATTCGGTAAAATTTTCTGTTGGGGAAAAGTGATGCAGAGAAAGCTGAACTGCATAAAATCAAAACCAACAAACATGTACTTACAGTGGTACTGAAATTATGTTTTTTTCTCGTCGGTTCAACGAAACGATATCAATTTAAATATATGTTACACGAATATTTAAACGTCGCTGGGTACGAATCCATATAATTTATGGAAATTGATGTTTAAGTGTGAATGTAAACAGGAGAAATTCTTGGCATTCGTAAATATTCGCAAATGTTTGACATACTCATTAATTTGGGAGTAAATTATGCAGGTGAGTGGAGCGAGTTTTGATGAAATTGAGAGTTTAACATCGATTATCGAAGAAAGTGCCGTAAAAAAATGAGAAGGGAAGTGACAAAATCCCAATTATTCAGAATTTGTAGGGCATTCAGAGATTTTAGTCATGCAAAAAAATATATTCGCGGACCTTTCTCACAAGCTTTTATTTAGTTTCCCTTGTTAGTTAGTTGATTAGTTAGTTCGTTCGTTTGTTAGTTTGGGCCAAATCTTGCAAGTGATATTTGACCGACTTCTGCTCGTCCGATTGATTTGAAATTTGACAAGGGTTCATAATTCCAGTGACAATGCATTACGGAATTCTTGTTAGAGAAAAAAACAAAAGACGGCTCCAAGATGGCGGACGAGATTTGTAATTATGGTCCGATTTGATTCAAAATTGGTATGGGGGGGTTTTCAGATTCGGAGATTATGAATTTTTCGTCAAAATCTATAAATTCAAGATGGCGGACAAGTTTCGTGATTATGGTCAGGTTCTATTCAAAATTGGTGTGTGGGAGTTTTTGGGGTCGGAGATCATGATTTCTTTCAGCTCAAAACTTACAGGGAAGATACCTTGTGATAACGATGCTCTATTAGAAATGAATTGATTAAAGCGAACTCACTGAAAAGCAACAAATAAAATAAATCTTTTAAATACAAGCTTTTATTTAAACCGTGTTCTAAAACGTATAAAATAAGTTCAAGTCATCGCTGACAATGATTTAATTATTTTTCGTTGAATTATTTGCTTTCAAAAAGCTTGTCTCGCGAATTGTAACAAATTTAATTATTCGACAAGTTCTTTTTTACCAAGCAATCACTACCCAATCAAATTAATTGGTACCTACTTTCATAAACACTTCGCGCGACAAAATTTCTGAAAACAAATAATTCAACAAAAAATCATTAAATCATTGTCAGCGATGACTTAAACTCATTTTATACGTTTTAGTACACGGTTTAAAAAAAAGCTTGTCTTTGAAAATGTTTTTTATTAGTTATTATATTTATAAGAGTAAGTTCAAAAAAAAATCCATGATGAGCTACGATTTCTAATAAAACGCTTCAGTGTATCAGATGACTGAGATTATACTCAATGATATATAATGTTGACAATTACCATTATGTAGATTTTATAGAATAAAGGCTGTGGAAAAATAAAAATAAAAATTGTTGTATAATTAAAAGTTTTTCAATCGATTCATAATATTTGTTTTTCGAATAATTCATAATTTTTGTTTGCCCTGTCTATGCACCTTTTATTTAAGTGTATCCCCTTTGTACCCTTTTTGACTGGCTTGGATATCGGAGGTTCCAGATTAATTGATGTGGTGGCGGTCGAGTTGACTTCGTGTATATTTATTTTTTGCCCATCCATGTAACGGAAAAGTTGGCCTCCGGTACATTTGGCAACATTGCTCATTCCATTCGATGGGAAGAATAATAATTTACTTTTTATTTTTTCTTTTCACGCTTGTATGCACACCAAAAAGAACTCCAGTCGATCACGGAGAATTGCAAAATTGTCAAATTGGGCTTAAAAACTTACCTACGATTATGAATTGTTAGTATATCAATAAAATTAATTTTCAATTTGATATCAGTAATTATTCATGGTACTCGCATCTGTAGTCATTTTCGTCAATTTTTTATGAGGACTAAATTTTATAGTAAATTTACGACGCAAATTTCAAAACATTTTCAATTAAAATTTTCAACAAAGGTACAACACCTGTATTGTAATATTACTAAACAAATTCCTGATAGATGTTTAGTAACAATACAACAAATATGTTGTAATTTTTTAAAACTAAGTTGAATTAAATTGTGTAGTAAATTTACAATGCAGCATACTGGAATTACAAAACATTCTCAATCAAATTTGTTTAATTAAATTACAACATTTGTATTGTATCTAATTTTACTAAACAAATTCCCGATATATGTTTAGTAAATTTCAATAAATGTTTTGTAATTTCACTAAATGGAGTTGGACTAAGTCGTGTAGTAAATTTACGAAACTGAATTTTATTATTATTATGTTATGCGTTAAAACTTCCGTTTTTTTTTGTAAAATTACCATATAAATTATTAACAGTGAATGATTTGACAAATATGGCAACCGAGCATGAAAGCTTACACCAGACATTTAAGTCCAGACGTCGCAACACTTCGCCATCTACGCAATATAATATTCTTTTATTTGAATGAATCTATTTCCGTTGTTTGATTCAAATAAATATTATATATTTGTGTTGAAACAAATTTTCATTCAATATGAGTTGGAGTTTGTTTTAATAGATTAACATATATTCAAATCAAAGAAATGTTAGCATTACATTGAGAAATCTACGTTGTCGAATACACCCATCAATCGAATACACCTTTATTTTGGGATGAATTTTATTTAATCGGGTCAAAGCCAATAAGAGTGACTAAATAAATTTGGTTGAATTGACAAATTCTTTTTTTTTACAATCTGAACTATAACTTTGGAGTTGTGAAAACCATTTGTCAGAAATGAGTAAATTTGATCTTCTTGGAGACAATTTGCCTCTCTGCTTGGTATAAATTTCCTATAATGTAAGTTGGGACAGTGTTTTTAGAAAAATAGACGAAACGAGTACCGTTTTCTGCACTGTCCTATGTCTGGAAAAAGTTTCAACTTCCTGACACACATTCATTTAGAATTATCATTACTCGGGCGAAGCCTACCCTGGAATTCTGGCATTAGACACCCAGGAGGGGTTCGGAATCGGTAATAATAAATGAAGGTTCCGTCTCAAATGAGTTGCCGGTATAATAAAGCAGTCTGAATTCATTTGTTGAAAATATGAACAGGATGTTCATAAAATCAGATGTGGAATCATCTGCGACTGAAAGATAAACTTTAGTCACTATCTTCCATCGTCAAGGTAACCTCTTGTGGGGTATTCATGTTGAAAAGGGAAACATTCTCAATTAAATATTGATAGAAAAATTTTTCTGTGAATTGAAAAATCCACGATAAGAATGAAGTTATTTTTGGTGAATGTCTAACAGAAAACAACTACTTCCCCGGCTAAAGCCACGCTGGACATTGAACTACATCTGATGGATATTCTGAAAAGACCCTAACTCAGAAGAAAAAATCTGAAATTGAAAATTTGCATTTTCATTCAGATAGTTATTTGATTTTCTATTCCAGCCTTAATTAAGAACTCATGAAGATGAATGAGGCAAAGAAGAATGTTTTCCAAAAAAGAGTAGGGTGATTGCGCCAGTTTGCCGGCCACTTCCAGTTGTCGGCCGTTTTTGCCATTTTCATGAAATAATAAGAAATATACTAACTCTACATATTTGAAAATTACGCCAAAAGTTCTCTCATACTTTTCCCGCCATATTCCTTCATAGATTTACCTGTTCAGAGACTCATCATTCTTTCCCTGCCAGTTCAAGATATGGTGGTCGAAGTGAACGTTGTTTGTGCGTTGGTCAATTGAGAAAAAGTAGTGGGACATAACTTCTTCAACGGTAAGTTCAAGTGCTTTTTTTCTAGATCTACAAGAAAAAACTTATGTAGGGGGTATCTTTATTTGTTGAACTACCATTTCAATGCGAGAAAACTGTAAATGAATGATTTTTTCTTTAAATTGAGGGGTGGCCGGTAGATTGGAATCTCAAAACAACTATTTTCCATTTGTCCGCCATGGTGGCCGAGAACTGGATCATAGAGCTGAGTATTCGTGGTCCTTTAATGACACGGTCCAATGCTATGGACATTTATCGTTCTGTCCTTTTTGAAGTTCTTATGGAAGTTGATTCTGTAGCCAGTTTCCGGCCACTAAAATGTCATATATGAAATAAATGTGATAACTTGCTTTTATATGGCCGAGAATTGGTATAATGTGTGCCAATTGTCGTCCAGCACATTTTTCTATAGAATATTTGCGGTCGACAACTAGCATCAAGAACGCCTGTTCTCGGCCACTCTATCAGACCAGAAATCGCAATCGATTTTCCACTTTGTTTTATCGAACTTCAACAAATTTTGCTATGAAAAGAAGAGTGCTTCCAACAATATGTCCGATAATACCTAGGTACATATTATTTTACTACAAAATATAAAAAAAAATTGATGCCTCGATAGTTGGTACCTACCTACCTAGGTAGGTACCTACGTAGGTAGGTACCTACGTAGGTAGGTACCCACCTAGGTAGGTAGGTGCCTATGTAGCAGCATTTCACTTTAAGAGGAAGAGAAATTGAAAAACCAAAGACATTGAAAATAGGCGCAAAATAAGAGCAACTTTGAAGGCAGAAAGAGAAGTGAAGTTGCAGGAAAAGAGAATGATTAGGAGGAAGGAAATTGCTGAAAGAAAATCAAAATTGAAATCCAAACCAAAACCTAGGAAGCCAAAGTAAAAATGTTCCATGTGTGACGATGTTCTGATTAGCGACATAGAGGATAAGGGAGAGAAGAATATTGGCTGCGACAGCTGTATAAGGTGGTACCACCTGCGATGTACCAATCTTTCTTCTCTACCTTATTCTGAGGCTGGGAAAAAAGATTATATATGCGAAAATTGTACCTGATCGCAACTCCATACTTTTTTATTTAGATGTTTCTTTTCTGTGATTTTTTGTTTTAAGAAAAAGTATTTTATTTTTTGACGTTTTTATTTTGAATGTTTTTTCATTTTATTTGATATATTTTATATTTTTCTTTTTGTAAACTGTCGCTAATATCAACCTTATTTATGGGGAACATAAGATCCATGGCCGAGAAAAGGCATCAATGGACGACAACTGGGTAGGTGGCCGAGAATTGGTGCACTAGCAGGTTGAGAACTGGAATTTGGTGGCCGAGAACTAGCAAAAGTGTACTTTTTGTAGATATTATTTTTTTCTTGAAGGTGTGGAAGCTCTATGGTTCTGTAAAATTTTTTTTCATATTACTTATACCTTTTTCTATTAGTCATATTTTTTTTAATTTTCTATCTGCGAATATGTAAATATGGAACCGTATCAAACCTACAATATTCCCTTAAGTGGCCGACTACTGGCGCAATCACCCTACCTACTCACCAGAAATCATTCGTAACATTGATGCAAGAGAGACATTCACAAAAAATAACTTCATTTTTATCGTGGATTTTTCAATTCACAGAAAAATCTTTCTAACAATATTTAATTGAGAATGTTTCCCTTTTCAACAGTCTGAATTCATTCTCGCCAAAAAATTAATAATTTCTAAAACGACAAAGCGCCAGCCTTACCTCATTAAAATCATCAATCGACACTACTGTTGAAGCCTCATCACTTTATCACACGTTTCATCTGCAAACGTCTGTCGATCGAACGAATCGAAAACGAAAAAAAGTTTCAACAAGTCACTGTTCCACCACTAGCGAAAGTAACAGATCACATTCGATTGCATCAAGGATTCCTCCAAGATTTCGTAAATCTCTTAACGATACAACTGATTGCTGGGCACTACTCCGTGCGTGATATTTGCCACCTGACTGAATTCTGCCTGTATGCTTTTCCAGGTATACCATCCATTCGGGCGCCCCTCCAGGTGAGTAGGCTCTGGTGAAATTACTCGAAACACGTGCCGGCATAAAATACCTCCTTCTTGGGTTCGTCGATGCGGATTGGAGGCCAGACGCCTCGAGGCGGGGACTGCCCGCCTGATTGGTGGCGATTGGGTGACGTTCTCAGTGTCTTAATTTTCAGATAGCTTGATGAGTTATTTAATTGCGAATTGATTTTTATTTGGATTCATCGCGGGATTTAGCCGGTGTTCTGTATTGATTCGAGCGTCGATTGTTTTGACAAAATAATAGTTTAAAAAAACTAAAAAATACGCTTTTATAGAAAACCAGACTAAAAAAATTGAAAATAAGAAACAAATGTATTTTATTTAAAAAAAAGCGTGGGGTGCATGGTATCGCCTCGGCCAACAATTACCTGTGATCTTAGACATTTCTTACTTTACTGCCCTAGGTGTGTAATGTACTATATAATTATTGATACCATGCACCCTGCGCTTTTTTTCAAATAAAATAATTTTTTTTCTTATTTTAAATTTTTTTAGCCTGGTTTTCTATAAAGCGTGTTTTTTAGTTTTTTCAAACTATTATTTATTTTCTACTTTTTAGTGTGGTTTATTTATAGAAGCGTATTTTTTTAGTTTTTTTTAAACTATTATTTTTATAGTTTTTTTGCAAATTAAAAACTGGAATAATCTGGTCCAATTAGGCAATCATAATCTCCTACCCCAAAAACCCCCACATACCAATTTCGAATAGAATCGGACCATAATCACAAAACTCTGCCGCCATTTTTTGAATTTTTACAATAGAATCATAATATTCGACCACAAAAACACCCACATACCAATTTTGAATAGAATCAGACCATAATCACAAAACTCGGCCATTTTAAAGCCCCATCTTGAATTTTTTAATTTTCACAGAAGAATCATAATATTTGACCCCAAAAACCCCCACATACCAATTTTGAATAGAATCAGACCATAATCACAAAACTCGGCCGCCATTTTAAAGCCGCCACCTTGAATTATGTACACCCGCCAAATTTCAAATCATTTGGAGGTCTGGAAGTGGGTCAAAAGTCACGCCCAAAGGAGTCGGTTACAAACAAACAAACAAACAAACATACAAGTGAAGCTAATATAAAGCGTGTAAGTGCGAATTTACACGATCCAATAAAATTGATCAATAAATAGAACAATAAAATTGACCAATATGGGTTATATTTACACCTGACAATTTATTGGTCAATTTTGGCAACAGTTTTTACTCAGGAATACCAACATACTGACAAGAAATGGTTCAACTATAAGAAAAGTTCCGAATATTATTCAATTGCTTATTGAATTGACTCTGATCCATTCTTAAATATCGTTTGAGTTGATTAGGATCTGCACTCAGGAATTTTTCGTGAACTAATGTCAAGTTTCCTTTCCCACTTTTCTCAATCCAAGCTCTAATCCACCGTCTACATCTCTGTCATTTATATTCAGCAATGCACATTGCTGCGAATGTAATGTATGTGAATAAATCGCGTAAATAATAACATAACCTGAAAATCTCTGTTCTAGCAGGCATCCAATTCATGAAAGAAAAAGCCATATGAAGGGAGAGAAAATAAGAAATGAAATGCATAAAGCTCACAAAGTCGTCTTCACAAAAGGTTCAATATAAATTGAAACACAATTGGTAGACCGACAGGCGAAAAGCAACTACTTTCCTAGCAAATACCACGCAGAACGTTGAATGATATTCACCTGACAATCCATGCAAACTTCCATATTGTTCGCAAATGTTTCTTTCTGATAAGCTCGATTATGTTTAAATCCATGTCGTGTCCGCCTAACAATCCGCATACCGGTTTCAGGCTTTGGCCCTCATCAGTACGGAGTAGTCACCAGCCAAAAGTTACTGCAAATTGTCACTAAAAATTGATGAAAAATTAGAACCGATTCTAAACTCATCAATTTATTGGTCAAGTTCAAGTTGACGACAATTTTCTGTTTACACCTATCAATAAAATTCAAGTTCACAAAATTGACCAATTTATTGGATCGTGTAAATTCGCACTAAAAAATGGATATGTAGTCCGTTATTTTTCAGTAATTGCCAGGAAGAGAAGAGATGTTATAAGTTTGATGCGAACATTTTCAGCAAAATTTAATCAAATACCAACAAAAGTTGGAGGTGAATCTGGTGTCATTTCAACATCTGAATCAACTAACGTAATTGTAATAAAATTATAGTTTGAAAAAGCTAAAAAAACACGCATATATGGTAATAAGGGCTAAAAAGTTCAAAATAATAAGAATAAAGTCGGGTGGTTGCGCCTGTTGTCCGACCTGTGCCGGTTTTCGACTAGTTTCATACAAATCTAATGGAAATAAGAAACTATATAAGCCAATATCAGTTATCTAAAATCTAGTGACCTCCATGTAGAAGGTCGAACTCAAATTTGCTATCAGACGACTTGGGGCGGCATAAAAATCCGGAAATTGAAACGATTTACCTTTGTAATACCAACGTTTGGAATTTCGGATTTACACAATGGAAATAAATCTATAATCTGTTCTGAGAGTCCAGGAATACAGTTAAAAAAACCAGTAAAATTGAATTAAGACCTATTTAAATTAAATCCTACAGAAATGTTCGTATTACGTTTCATTAATGCAGTGGTCAAATGCGAGTCAGAAATCTAGTGTTCCTCACCATTGCAAAGTTGGGGAATTTTTTCTTTTTATATTTCCCCACCACTTCTCAAGATTTTCGATTCGTTTACGTGAAAATTTCGTTATTAAATGCTTAAAGATGCGTAGGCTGTCAGTGAGCAGATTACTAAAGACACGCAATAGTTGAAAATTTGTAGTGAACTGCGACTTCAAAAATAGCCAATAAGTGATAAAATATTTTTCAATTACTTAATTTTTTGTGTGGTATGTCAAGTTTGATTTTTCTTCTTCCGAAAAACTATGTTTGAACCATGTTTACAATATTTTTCTATATAAAATGAAGTGGTCGCATATTAGGTATGTGATGTAATGTGCTTTTCCCTTTCTCGACCACTTGGTCGAGAACCAGACAAACGGCACTCAGATTATCTATCCCAATTCATTTTTAACAGACGAAACCAAAAAGGAGGAGGTTCTCTAGTCGACGCATATATTTTTTGTATTTTTTTTATGTATGATCACGCATAACTTTTTACTGAGTCGTCCGATTCTGATAATTATTTTCTCAGTCGATAGGGTGTACTTCGAAGTTGGTCCCATTCGAATTTGAAAGATAAAATCCACCCCTGAAGGTAGCAAAATGAAGGATATTTATCACCCACCCTCTGAATTCTGGTCCGTTAACCGATTCTATCAGGCATAACTTTGTACTGGGATCTTCGATTTGGATGATTCTTCTCTTATCAGATAGGGTATACCTCATTGTTGATCATATTTGGATTCCGAATGGAATTATCCACCCTTACGGGTAGAAAAATAGGGGATAATTGATTTTTCACTTGTGAACATTGGCACACATATGTAGTTGACAATGACAGATCGCTAGTGTCATTATCACAATAATTATATTCTATGGGAGGATGGAATGATATACAAAGTAATGAAATAAACTAACCAGAACAACAAAAATAATTTATATTACAACAAATTGTATCTAAAAGTAGATAATCATATTATTTAACTGGTAATAAGTAGTTGAAGTAAGGTGGATAAGTAAGTATTCTGGAAGTAATAAAAAAATAAGCAATTAGTAATCAGTAGATTTCAGCCACAAAAAATTGAAAAATAAAAACTTTTTAAACAAAATTAAACCGACGAAATACGGAAGTGAAACGTAAAAAATAAAATAAACCTTCTTAGTCTCAATAACTAAGCTCCTAAACTAATGTAAGTAACTAATTTTGAGTCGGCGCCAAACAAACAATCAACAAAGATCATTAAATTAGGTACCTACTTCAAAAAAATTATCAAAATGTCACCGCCCAACTCGATGCCATCTTTTTACGCCTTACCTAATTCATTTGCTCATTTGTTTAACGTCGACTCAAAATTAGTTACTTACATTAGTTTAGGAGCTTAGTTATTGAGACTAAGAAGGGTTATTTTATTTTTTACGTTTCAGTTCTGTATTTCGTCGTTTTAATTTTTCGTTAAAAAGTTTTCATACTGAATCTAAATACGGTTGAACTCTTCTAACACATTATTAGTAAATTATACTCCTTAAATAGAGTCCAGTTTTCAGCCAAATTTTTTTAAATCCATCTATTTATTTTTCTGCCTACTTTTTGCAGTGATTAATGGTGGTCGAAAAGTTTCCTTTTTTTCGACCATTTGATTTTATATGGGTTTTCCTTGGAATTAGGTAGGTAGGTAGATAATGTTCGATTTGAACTAATTCCTTTTGTTTTCGAAATGCCATCAAAAAAATAATCAAAACAGATTAACGAAAATAAACAAAAAAAATTCACATTGAAGGGTAAAAAAATGAAGTTTTTTCGATATAGCGACGATGTTTCACAAAGAGCTATTATAGAAGTTAGAGAGGAAAGGATGAGTATAAATAGAGCGCGTCAACAATTTAACGTCCCTAAAACTATACTATTACAGACAGACTCAAGGGCAAATCAAACGAAAAACTGGACCTGAAGCGTTCCTAGGTCGAGAAGTCGAAGAAAAAATTAAACAATGGGTTTTAAATATAGGCAAATGCATGTGGTTTCCCTTGAAAAAAATCACAATATGCTCTTGAAGATTTGACAAAAGAATCCGATACGTTAAAAGTTCCGGTCGAAGTTCAGATTGAGCAGACAGCATTCAAAACTGACCGAGATCGTGACAGCTATCATTCAGACTCAGGAACTCTATGCACAGGTCAGACTGAGAACAGAAAAATGAAATCTCTGACCGATGATCAATTACAGCCCAATAATTGTGTAGAATTCCAAAAATCATGCGATGCAGTATTAAATACCCCAATCTCCCATGTTGACGATCAGATCAAACAAACTCCAAAGGAAACTTCTATTACTATTCCTCATAGGTCAGATTCACAAACATCGAATTCAGAGTTCAGACTGAAAACAGAAAACCTCTAGCTGAAAACCAACCAAAACAAATATCTTTTGGAAGGCCCCTTCTTTTTCCAGAACCAATGAAAAAATCTGTTCGAAATCCAAAAGAAAAATTGCCCAGTGCGATTTCCTCACAATAATGAAGATCATATTATGCTAAGAAAGAAAATGAAAAGAAACCAAACGAAAAAAAGAAGAAAAACTAAATGCCAAAGAAAATGACGAAAAAGAATAAGAAGAAGAGAAACACACAACAACCCTGAACATGTAATGTCACCAAAGAATAACGGTGAAATAAAATGTGCTGCTTGCCAAGAGGAACTAGGTAATAAGTGAAGATGACGATGAAAAATATATAGGGTGCGATATCTGCCCCCATATGAGGTGTACAGAATTTTATGGAATTTCTTATGAAGAAGCTTCATCGAAAGATTATATTTGTTTCATGTGTTCCTGAGATGTCAACCTAGTGAACATATTTTATTTCTTGTTTTAATCCAGTAATTTTACTGATATATTTTAATTTGTTGTATATTTCCATCTCATATATGAAAATTGCTTTAATTTGTATATTAAGTTTATTATGTTTCGAAGGTTTTATTAGAAATAAATTTATGTTTTTTATAAAGTTCCTGTTTAATTAATAGGTAGGTAATCAGATTAGAAAAGTTGTCTTAATCTCTTCCCAAAGATGGTCGAGGAGGGGCATGTTGTTGACCATCCAATAAAAAGCATGGTCGACAAACTGATCTGTTCCCGACCGCGTGGTCGAAAATAGGAATATTAATGGTCGAGTAGAAGTAGCAAGTGGTCGAACACCGGTAAAAAATGACTTTTCTACTTGTTTTTATTCTATAAAATTTTCAGGTGGTAAATATATAATTATTCTTCTACCACGTCATTAAAAAATACCTATGGATTGGTTTTGTAACAAACTTACTTCGAAAGAAAATAGGTCACTGTAATTTATTGGCATTTGAATTTCGAATATCACTTGAATGGTCGACAACCGGCGCAGTCAAAACAACCAAAACTTTTTATTTTATGTAAACAGGTGCTTGATATCAGTTATCTTAATTTCATTATGAAAAGTGAGTAAAGAGCACCACACGCCTTTTTGAAAGAATTTTTTTTCAATTACTTTATTCGTATTATTTTCAACTTTTTAGTCCTTATTGCCATATATGCGTGTTTTTTTAGTTTTTACAAACTATCTTTGAATTTTTAACTTTTTAGTCCATATTGCTTCGATTGATTCATCCACATGAGATGGAAGTCATTAATAACTAAATTTTGGCGAATATGCTGAGAACCAGTGCATTCGCCATATCTTTGAATAGTAAATTAGGCTGAGAACGTCCTCAGTGCATTCACCATATTTTACTAGTAGCCACTGAAGAGTTCCACTATTCACTTCCTGGCTCCATCATCATATCAGCTTCAGATACCAAATTATAGAACTGTCATCCAAACTACATAGGTACAGTGCTCGTCTAAAGTATGTTCCCCCCTTACTAATTTTTGAACCACCTGGTATATCGCAACGAAATTTGGAGGGCTTAAATAGGAGATAAAAACCTACACAGCTAAAAGTTTTAAAATGGCGGCAGAGCGCCATTTTCAATATTTTTTTTAAATAGAACACCCCGTATATTATTCTATTTTCGAAATCTGCTCATAATTCTCAACAGATTTCTCTAATACCTACACTTTACTCCTAAATTCAATTGTTTTCGAAATATTAACGTTTGAAAAGTGACATTTTGGTCATTTCAAACCCAACCAAAAACACTAATGTTGCTTTCAATCAAGTTTGCATTGGAAAAAATCGCTGTCGTGTTAACATCTTGTTTACTGTCAAACTGAACTGCTAACTGTCAAATAGTCCGCTGAGCGCCTAAATCCTTTTATGAAAAGTGTGATTATGGCTCGTAGTTCAGACGATAAATTTGAAGCAGTTTTGATATTTGGAGAAGCTGGAAGAAATTATCATCTAGCAGTCCGTATGTTTAATGACAGATTTCCCGAGAATCCTAGTTCGTGGTCAGATTTGCCAAACTTTTAAATAAGCTCCAAGCAACTGGTACGCTGAAAGATGCTCCAAGATCAGAAAAACCGCCTCTTTCAGAAGAAAAAAAGTTAGAAATTGTTGCTGAAATATTAATCAATCCGACTCAATCGATGACTGCAGTCCTGTGGAGTAAGATCAAAAATTGTCCAAAGAGTCCTAAAAAAGAAAAGTTTCATCCCTATAAAATGAAAATTCTGCATGCTCTCACGGAGGATGATCCAGACCGGAGGGTTGAATTTTGTGAGTGGTTAACAAGAACAATTGAAGGAGAACGGGGCTTCCTAAAACGTGTATGTTTCGCAGACGAATGCACGTTTTTTTCTTAATTGAAAAGTCAACAAACAGATTATACGATACTGGAGCGAAACTAATCCGCATATTTTTAGAGAGGGACATACCCAGTTTCCTAAAAAGGTGAATGTTTGGGCGGGGATTTTGGGCAATCGCGTTGTTGGACCGATTTTCATCAGAGGCAATCTTACAGGAGTTCTTTATAGAAATCTTTTAGAAACTGAAATTCAACCTCGAATAAGACAAATTGTATTAAACAATCAGGAAGAGTTTGAAAATGGTGAAATCATATTTCAGCAGGATGGGGCACCTCCCCATTTCGATCGCATGGCTAGAGAGTTCCTCGATACAAATTTTCCTGGGCGATGGATAGGTCGCAGGGGAAGTACAGAATGGCCACCAAGATCTCCGGATCTTACACCTGTAGATTTTTTCCTTTGGGGGTATCTGATTTCAAAAATCTACGCCACTGAAAGCCAAACAATGGAAGAGTTGGAACGCAGAATAATAGATACATGTGAAGAAATAGATTAACAGACTTTCATCAACGTGAGAGAAGCTATTCATAATAGATTTAGGAGGGGGCCACATTGAACACTTGATGAAATAAATGTTGGGGTTGAATAAAAGTGTTATTCAAAATTAAATTATAATTTTTTAGATAACTAATTTGTTTTGATTGTGAATTTACAGAACACATTCGTAGGCTTCGAGATTTTCCGGTAAGCGGTACTAATTATCCTTAATAAACTCTCTTTACGCCTCTTATTAGTCGAATTCGTTAAGAGATTTAACTACAAATTAATAACAACGTTTAGTTAACAAAATGTTTTACCGGAAGTAACCACAATCCATACTTCATTTTAAACCGAAATGTCACTTTTCAAAAGTTAATATTTCGAAAACAATTGAATTAAAGAGGAAAGTGTATTGGAGAAAACTTTTGAGAATTATGAGCAGATTTCGAAAATGCCACCATTTCAAAACTTTTAGGTGTAATTTTTTCATGAGGAAGTAGGTTTTTATCTCCTTTCTAGGCCCTCCAAATTTCGTTGCGATATACCAGGTGGTTCAAAAATTAGTAGGGTGGAGGGGGGGGCGGACTTTAGACGAGCACTGTATACATACAAGTTTCATTTCGATACGACAATTAGAAGTAGGTTGAAATTGACTTCCGAAATTTGATTACATTGTTAGTTACAAGTGAAGCTAATAAAAGCGTGTTAAAAAGCTGCCAAAGACAGACAAAAAACTTCAATGCTAGATAAAATGTTTTTGAAATTTCCTCTTTTACCTGAATGAAGTAGCTGTTCATGTTTAAAAACAAATCCAAGATGGAGAACTTTTGGCAATAACTCGAATTTTTTCAGTGCAACACATAAGTTTATTTCGATGCATCATGGCATGGCATTTTTCAAGAGCTTTTCGTCTATATAGGGTTTGTGGGAACTACTTTGTGAAGTTCTCGAGATTTGTTGCAAAATAAAAAAAAAATTATGTTTTTTTAGAAAAAAAAAAGAATCGAGTAGGCTGTGTTGTGAAATTCGACGTATAATTTCAATTATTGTACCAGTAGGTATAATTGTTAATATTGAATTTCACTCTCGAAGCATTAGTGAATATGGTCTACTGTATTGACGAAGCTGACAGAAATCCTTTATTAGCAAGCAGAATATTCCATAAAAAATAGAGAGTTATTGGAACTTACAAATAAGCGCTGACTTTATTAAAAGATCCGCTACTAAAGTATCCTCTAAAGCTATTTCGAAAGGGTGTTATTGCAACAAATTTCTCCCAAGATGCTTATGTTCAAGTTTTATTTTGACAAGTTACTTCAAATTATATGAGAAAACTTCACGTAATCAAATTATATCGCCTTCAAATGTGAATCTCAATCTTTTTTCCCCTTTTCCTCAGTTATTGTTTCACCAGAAAAATAAACTTATTAAAAGAATGACACTATTGCTCGTTAGTTGGACGCATAAGTGACACTTGGACGAATTCATTCTTCACAATATTGTTGGGGTAGAAAATATACCACCACCAAATGAACCTGATTCATTTGATTTTTAAAATATATAGACGAGTAGTGCTTAACAAACTTCAGATTTTCAACTGGCGACAGATAGGTATATGACAGAAAAAACAAATCTGTCAAAATAATAAAGGAACTTTTAATAAAAGGATCTTGGCCTTTATTTAAATAAAGTAAGGGATACCTGTATTTTAGATTGGGATATCCTCGAAGTCGGACACAATGCGCAAAATAAAAGAAACTTCAATAAAATAACTATAGAACGGACGTTGCAATAACTCTCTATTAACTAATAAACATACTTTTTAAAGACAAGCTTTTATTTAAGCCGTAAACTAAAACGTATAAAATAAGTTTAAGACATCGCTAACGACGATTTAATTATTTTCTGATGAATTATTTGTTATCAAAAAGATTGTCGCGCGAAGTGTTCATAAAAGTAGATACCATTAATTTGATTGGGCAGTGATTGGTTGGTAAGTAAGAACTTGTCAAATTATTTAATTTTTACTAAGTACCTATTCATAAAAGTAGGCACTAATTAATTTCATTGGACAATGATTGGTTGGTAAGTAACAACTTGTTGAAGTATTAATTTTATTACAATTCACGCGACAATCTTTTTGAAACCAAATAATTCAACAAAAATTCATTAAATCATTGTCAGCGATGATTTGAACTCATTTTATACGTTTCAGTAGGTACACGGCTTAATTATAAGCTTGTCTTTAAAAAGTTTTTTAATACTTATTTTATTTTTTGCTTTTCAGTTAGTTCGCCTAATCTGTTAATTTCTAATAGAGCATCGTTATTACAAGGTCTCTTCCCTGTGAGTTTTGAGCTGAAAGAAATCATGATCTCCGACCCCAAAAACTCCCACACAACAATTTTGAATAGAATCTGACTATAATCACAAAACTCGTTCGCCATCCTGAAGTCGCCAACTTGAATTAATAGATTTTGACGAAAAATTCATAATCTCCGAACCTGAAAACCCCCACATACCAATTTTGAATAAAATATGACCATAATCAGAAAACTCGTCCTCCATCTTGGGGCCGCCATCTTGAATTTATAAATTTGCACATGAAATTCGTAATTTCCGACCCCGAAAACCCCCACATACCAATTTTGAATTAAATCGGACCATAATTACAAATTTCGTCCACCATTATGAAGCCGCCATTTTGTTTTTTCTCTAATGATGCATTGTCACCGGAATTATGAACACCCGCCAAATTTTAAATTGATCGGACGACTAGAAGTCGGTCAAAATTTACTTGCGATTTGACCCAAACTAACCAATCAACTAACAAGTGAAACTAAATAAAAGCTTGTAAAAATATCGAGAAGCAAGAACTCCATGAGTCTCTTCATTCCAAAAGTTGAGAGATCGGTTCGAACTCAATGGTAGTGGGGCTTATATTACTCATGCTACAGGAAAATCCCCACTTAAGCACAAGTGGAATAGCAGCGAAAACGGATATTTCACAAAGTGGTGTGAACAGAATAATATTGAAAGTTCCACCCTTGTGGCTCAGTGGTACTAGCGTTAGTCTTGTGTCCACTGTTTCCACTCGGCCCAAGTAGCATTTTGAGTGGACGGAACGTAGCAGCCACGATTCTGGAAAACTTTGAAGTGTTTGACCACAACTACTGCCACGTAATATACACAGTTCTATCACGCGGCGGCTACCAAAATAAGAAACACTTTTTTGTTGGCCGCAACGTTCTGATCTACGTTCCTGGATCTCAGATAGCCACATTCCTACCACGTTGTGGTCAACTGGCAAAAACGTGGATATGTAGTAGCCGACACTAGACACGTTAAACAACTGACTGCGTTTGTGTAAATAATATGTAGCTCGATCTCTATTCAGCAACATATTTTTGTGATAAATGTTCCTCATTCTTCCATTTTGCCTGATTCATTTTCAACACTCGATCAATATAAATATATATAACATATAAACATACAAACGCGTGAGAAAATGCATTGAATTTGGATACTTCTGATCGAGATAAAATTAAAACGATTGAAAGTTTTATGTGAAATATGGGTGTTGTAGCTCGATTGTGAGCACACGCCATCTGAATACACTTTATTTAAGGAAAACATACTTTTGGAAATAACTCGCCTCTGAAATTATGTACTTAAATCCCTCAAGCATTGTTTTATCAATCTTGGACAAATTACTACGTTTGATGAAGTGCTGATGACAAATAAATCTTTATTGAATATTTCGATCATTTCTCTAATTATGGCGACCCAGCATTTTCTGTAAATATGGCGGCTTTTGGAGAATATATCTTTAAAGTGGCAGAAAGTGCAAATATACCACTCTGAAGCTCCTCCCATCATAAAATTCCCAGTGGAACTGAATTATTACCTTTTCCACCACTGGAAATTGGCCACCCACGTCGCAGGCCCATGACTCACCACTTCAAAGTTATAACCTAAAAATTACAATAGGTCTCATTCCCTTGGAAGGGGCGAACGCGTCGGGCTATTATAACTTGCCACTTCAAAGTTATAACCTTGAAATTGCGGGTACACGTTCATTAATTGTTAAAAAAGGACATGTAGCAAGTATAGTGGATTTATGCAGCTCAAATCAACAATTATCAAGTAACAATGATCAATTAACAAGAAATGGAAAGGATGGCATTTATGCAAACAGAATTAACAATTAAAGTATAAATAGTAAGCAGGAGCACAAGTCAGAGATCCGATCTATTTAAATTCACCTTTTTATACAAAATCAAGAAAAATGGTCTATTGAAAACGCATAAACCATTTTATTTTGAATGAATATCATTCACATTTCAAGTAATAGGTGAAACGAACTTTTAGTGAGCCACAATTAAATAATTTGAGAAAAGTTAGGTTAGTTTTGGTCATCGCGCTGACCAATCCACGGTCACTTCACTATTATGGAAAATTGTCTATTGAAAACGCATTTCATATCGAATGAATATCATTCACGTTTCACGTAACAGATAAAACGATACACAATAAAATAATTTGTCATCGCGCGGAATGGTAAATTTTAAAAGTTATTGTAATTTGTAGTGACTTTTATTGAATGCGAACTGAGTTTATCACTCATGGAGATAGCAAGAACGTGGCAACCATTACCACATATCACAATCAAGTGTCTGCCACATTGAAGGTTTTATGGAAGTTACCAAAACGTCACCAAAACTATCATACTCTCTTGAAAGTGACTGTGACTTCTAAGTGATATTTATGTGGTACAGGATAGTTACCACAACGGTTATTTCCCACTTTTAAGTTTGAAAACCTTTAAAGTGATTTTCTCAGTGGCCATAATATTTAAGACACCTCAATTGTCATTAACAAGTTATAGAACTGTGGAGTGGCTACCATAGATGGGAATTACGTGACTACAACCATACAAATATAAAATTTTAGTTATTCTTACTGTATAGTGGTAGATTTAGTGGTGATTACGTGATAACCACCGAGCCGAAGTTGCAGAGTCAGTTTCCGTCACTATAATGCTGCTTGGGAACTTGGGTTCGACTCCCGCAGCTGGCGGAAAATTTTTCAAGACCCCGAGTGGTTTCGGATCCCACTATAAAAGATAGGGCCTACGTGATCTTAACTCGTACAAGTTTTCATTAACTCCAAACAACTAAGGAAGCGGTTAAAAACAAAACAAATTATCAACTGAACCTAGATCAAGAATTCTATGCTAACAATTTTGCAAATACACTGAAAAAAATATTTGGATCTCATTGTGAATTTGCGTAAATCTTGACTGGAAAGTTTACAGTCCTATAACTGTAAAAAAATTGCCAACAATAATAAGTGAGAATGTTGAGAAAAAAAGTGTGTTTTCTCAGAAATATTGTGAAGTTCCATTCCTCAAGATGTCAGTAATTGAAACTTTTTTTTGTAAAATATATAATCGCGATAAAAAATCACAGATACTTTTTAAACGTAGGCATTGTAAGTTTACTATTTTTATGTGTTTTTACCGACCACTTTGTGAACCCACAATTTTTAAGCACAACCAATTTACCTACTCCCCTTTGAAATTACAAGACCCGAGGAGTAAAATGAAATGTCTTGTTAATTTACTAAAGAATTGTGAATTTGCATTATTATCACCAGATAGAATGAAAAGCTTTGCCGCCATCCTAGAGGTGCCATCTTCAATTTATCAATTTTGACAAAAATCAATAATCTTCGACTAAATTCATAATCTCCGATCCCAAAAACCCCGACATACGAATTTTGAATAGAAACGGACCATAATCACAGAGTTCGTCCGCCACCTTGGAGCCGCAATTTTGATTTGAAATATTCTTACGAAAAATTCATGATCTTCAACTCCGAAAACCCCCACATACCAATTTTGAATCGAATCGGACTATAAACACAATTCTCGTCCGCCATCTTGCAGCCGCCATTCTGCTTTATTCACTAACATTTTTTTTAATGCATTGTCACCGGAATTACGAACACCCGCCGAATTTCACGTTAATCGGACAACTACAAGTGGGTAAAAATCCACTTGCAAGATTTGAACTTTGAACTAAACATACAAATGTGAAGTTAAATAAAAGCTTGTAATAAAATAATCAATAAAAAAACCTTTTAAAGACAATCTTTTATTCAAATGCACTGGAAAGTAAAAAGTTATTGCTTTGGATGTGTGATGTGAGTTATAGATTCAAAAGCTTGACGCGAAAAGTTTTCAGTTCGAATACAAAAGGGATCTTGAATCTATAACTCACGGAATAACCTATGTCGCACATCCAAAGCAATTATTTTTTACTTATTAGTGCATTTGAATAAAATCTTTTGTTTAAAATGGTTTTTAATTATTTTTTTTATGTTGTTCTTTTTAGTACTTAAGTACGCCTGAATCTATGCATTTTTGTTAAAGCATCCCCAAGCAGCATTATAGTGACGGAAACTGTTACTGCCACTTCAACTTGGTTGTTATCACGTAATCACCACTGAATCTACCACTATACAGTAAGAATAACTAAAATTTTATATGTGTATGGTTGTAGTCACGTAATTATCATCCATGGTAGCCACTCCACAGTTCTATAACTTATTAGTATCATTTGAGGTGTCTGAAACATTATGGCCACTGAACAAATCCCTCTAAAGGTGTTCAAACTTAAAAGTGGAAAATAACCGTTGCGGTAACCATCATGTACCACTTAAATATCAATTAGAAGTCACAGTCACTTTCAAGAGAGTATGATAGTTTCGGTGACGTTTTGGTAACTTCCATAAAACCTTCAATGTGGCAGGCACTTGATTGTGATATGTGGTGATGGTTGCCACGTTTTTGCTATCTCCATAAGTGATAACCACAGTTTGCATTTAATAAATTACAATAACCTTAAAAATTCACCATTCCGCGCGATGACGAAAGCTAACCTAAGTTTTCTCAAATTATTTTATTGTGGCTTACAAAAAGTTTGTTTAACCTGTTACGTGAAACATGAATGATATTTATTCAATATGAAATGGGTTATGCGTTTTCAATTGACAATTTTCCTTAATTTCGAAGTGACCGTGGATTGGTCAGCGCGATGACGAAAACTAACCTAACTTTTCTCAAATTATTTTATTGTAGCTTACAAAAAGTTCGTTTTACCTATTACGTGAAACGTGAATGATATTCATTCGAAATAAAATGGGTTATGTGTTTTCAATAGACAATTTTTCTTGATTTTTTATAAAAAGGTTAATTTAAATAGGTCGTATCTCTGACTTGTGCTCCTGCTTAATATTTATACTTTAATTGTTAATTCTGTTTGCATAACTTGTTGATTGATAACTGTTACCTGATACTTGATAATTGGAGCTGCATAAATCCACTATACTTGCTACATGTCCTTTTTTAACAATTAATGAACGTGTACCCGCAATTTTGAGGTTATAATTTTGAAGTGGCAGGTTATAATAGCCCGACGTGTTCGCCTCTTTCAAGGGTATAAGACCTACTGTTATTTTTAGGTTATAACTTTGAAGTGGTGAGTCATGGGCCTGCGACGTGGGTGCCACTTTCCAGTGGTGGAAAAGATAATAATTCAGTTCCACTGGGCACTTTATGATGGAAGGAGCTTTGAGAGGTATATTTACACTTTCTGACACTTTTAAGTTATAGTCTCCAAAAGCCGTCATATTTATAGGAACATGCTGGATCGCCATTATTAGAGAAATGATCAAAATATTCAATAAAGATTTATTTGTCATCAGCACTTCATCAAACGTAGTAATTTGTTCAACTATCCAAGATTGATAAAACAGTGTTCGAGGGATTTAAGTACATAATTTCAGAGGCGAGTTATTTTCAAAATTATAATGTTTTGCTTAAATAAAGTGTATTCAGATGGCGCGTGCTCACAATCGAGCTACAACACCCATATTTCACATAAAACTTTCAATCGTTAATTGAAAAAATGGTTTACAGTTTAATTTTAGGCCCAAATGCGAAATTTGAAATAACTATCTAAAATAATTGAACACCTTGTCCGAAGACAGAAGACCAAATAATTTGAGTTTGTCTAGTGTTTTGTGGGCAATCATAGTATTAGTTAGACATAGTGATGATCCAAAAGTACATTGAAAATATCCTAAGGACATTGGTGAATGAACTTCGGTAATGAATATTCCATTTAAATTGCTAATTTGTTTAATTTGAACAAACAATAACTGATATTACAACAAATGCAATAAAGTTGCAAACTCAGCTCGTATGTCGTCTTCCCAATCGAAAACAAGCCATGCAGAATGAAGACCGTTGAAGAAGACGCCCAACAATAACCCAACACCCGTCAACTAACACATGGCACGTGGATGTGCTCACATACTGTGACAATTTAACCCCTCTGCATAACGTCTTCCACACCCGCAAAGGCTTTTGCCATTACACAAATTATTGTTAAGAGTTGATATGAGTTGATGTGACCCTCTGTTGGTTTAAAAAAGCGTATGTATCGTATCGTAATCTTATTTTTATAATCAGATCTAAAGCTGGGTAAATTAATGATTGCAAAATGAATCCACTTAGGTTTCGTTTTATCTACAAATATTGTGTTTATGTCATCGGCATGTTGATGCTTGTTACAGAATTCAATAAATCTCGATAAATTTGATGTGTGAAGAGAAAATAAGAGTTGGTCCAGTAAGCTACCTTAAAGGACTCCTTGAGATATGTTGTATCGTGTTATGTGGTCATTATTTATGTAGCGGTTACTTTATTTTCTCTAGGCTAATTTACTCAGAACAAGAGACTCGGGTGGGAACTGGCCCTAATAGATTCATATAGTGTGATGTTAAATATTATTATTTTGTGACACGTTTTCTTATGTTTGGACGCCACTCAGTTGAACATAAAACTAGAAAAATAATCTACTACAACTGAGAACTTGTAGATTAAAACGTATACATAAATTATAGACAATTTAAATAATACTCTGTGGATGGGTTTATTTAGAAATCAAACTCTGGTTGCTTATAATATCCAATGTATTTCCAATTATCACAATAATGTGGTAGGTATCCCACATTATAAAAATCACATATAGATATTCAAGAAAAAAAAAAGGTTTTTGATAATTTTTCTACTGTACAATCATTGGGTTACGTTTCGAAGTATAGTATTGATACAAGCGTTGCCTCGAATTTAAAATAAGGTTGATATGTGAACGTCAACTTTATAAAAACAACGGTATCGGTACTATAATCATATATACAATTTTAGATTGTTGAGAAGGTCTATCAATAAGTACAGCTATGTAATATAGGTTTTTATTACACGTTGTTGGATTATCAATTATGTTTATACCTTTGAAGAAAATCAACACAATGAAGTTGAATCGAATTTTTGGTGAATAAATCCATAAACAATGTAAATAGACAATGGAATTAAAAATCGATAATGCAATTTGTACCAACAAAGTAATGTGTACAAGCACTCCAACTCAAAACGAGTTACAAAAAATATTCCAGAACAGTCTGACCTTAACAATCCAGGGGTAGTAATAAGTATACACCGACAGTGCTATTAGTCTG
The DNA here is from genome assembly GCA_018342105.1 of Gonioctena quinquepunctata. Lineage (NCBI taxonomy): Eukaryota > Metazoa > Arthropoda > Insecta > Coleoptera > Chrysomelidae > Gonioctena > Gonioctena quinquepunctata. The sequence goes on along the minus strand of JAFIRS010001904.1, from coordinate 198,293 downwards.
GATGTCCACAGCAAATCTGCCCTTTGGTAGGACTCATCAGCATTCTGAGTTGCCTACACGTGACCTCCTGATAGTCCTGAACCATGAATTGATTTGCCTGTAGGTACCAATATCAATAGACCTTTACCAGGAACCAAGAACCAGGAACCAAGAACCAGGGACCAACAACCAGGGACCAAGAACCCTATAATATTTATCAATATATAACTTATTTGTATTTCCTGGTTTCGTAGCCTTAGACTTGATTATCAAAGTTTGTTTAAATATTTTTAATCATACTGAGTAACAAAGTGAATCAGCTTAGAATCGAAATTGCTAGAGGTTGAAGAAACCATGGGAGTTCATACCAAAGAACTATTAAAATCTTTACTGTAAAATTATTTCTGTGGATTGGATGAATTTCTCACCTTCATTCAAAGGAGGGTGTTTCAAATATATAGAGAAATTCACACTTTGAATCCATTAATTATCAAAGTTGGCTTGTGTCATTCTCCATTAATAACTCGTGGTGTAAATCTCGTGCTTGACCATAATCATTTCCAATCTCGTGAGAGGTGTAATCGCATTCATATAGTTACCATAAAAAATACGATAATGGATTAAATTATAACCACTGGAAACTGTCTACACTTGTATTTTCTCAAAACTACTACCAGAAGAGAAAAACTACATGATTGGCCCGCCATCTGACAGCGAAAAGATTACCTTTTTCCGGAAATCTCCTTCACTATTATTTTCTCACTAGAGATCCGGAAATCCAAATTCTGTGGGTAATTCAAATTTACCTCTCAACCTTCCTTTCCATATTCAAATAACTTTTTCCAATCTTTTGAGAAGGAAAGGGACAGAGTATATTTAATGACAATACCTATAGTCACCTGTTTTGACGTTATGTGGTCGTCCCACTTTGTCAGTTACACCTACGACCATTTTCCTAGAACTCATCGATAGGCAACCATTGATACTCGCCTCGCTGATGCTGGTGGCCAATAATCGTCTAACAAACGAATTGATATCTTGTCATCATAATTTTTAAGTAAGTCTACCATATAATAAAGAGAATTTCTCCAGAGATATGATACAAAATACCTTTATATTTACCTTGTACAGAAATAGGTAATTGAAAGATTATCATCTCGGAATATATTTTCTGAACTACGAGAATAATAAAAATTATATATTCATATGTGGGTATATAGTATTAGTAATTTATATACAACTTGTAACTTATAATGTTCTGCTCTGCAAATAGACCTGAATTCAGTATCCTTGCAATTGTGGATGGATCAAATCTCAAAATTGATGAACGCAAAAGTAAGTGCATATATAAAAGAGTTCCTTCACAAGAAAACATTGACAACTTGCAGCGCATTAAAATAAAAGTTTGGGATTGTATATATTAAATACATGAAATCTAGGTGAATGAACCTCTTTCCATAGATATGTTCCTTCAAGAATTCAACAAATAATGATAATATAGCGGAAGAGTGCAAAGAATGAGTGCAAAAACCGCCTAGATATTCTGTTCACAATGGGAACATTAGATGAACAACAAAACCAAAACCAAAAAGGAGTATCATAACAAATCAATTCAGAATGAAATTATTAGTTCTGACAATAAGGTCAAAAACCTGTTTTTCTTTATATTTGTGTTTTCTTTTTGGGGTTCAGACAAAATATTTTTGGTACAAAATTTTCTTTGTTTTGTTTTTATTTCCGACGTTTCGATGAGGGATAAAAAAACATGGATAATAACATATTTCAGTTAGTGGAGCTGTAAAAAAGTGGATTGATGAAAAATATATGTAATGAATATATTTTTCATCAATCCACTTTTTTACAGCTGCACTAAGTAAAATATGTTAATAAACGTTTCAATGTTATGAACAGTCTGTGAGAGTAGAAAAAAACCATTAAATGTTTAAATGAAAGGACACAAGTGATCAAATAACCAATATAATCTGGACACGATATGTTGCACTTTGTTTAGTTCTGCTTTTGAAATACTTGCTATTCTTCCTTTGTGGTGTTCTCCTGCCTCTTAGAAGTGTTCGTGCTCACTGGAAAAATACAGCTACACTGCAAAAAGCCCCCTTTTGTTCCTGGCAATGGCATGGACTGGATTTTTGTTATCTTAATAGGGTGAGTGTTTTTTTCTTGTTTGTTTATTTTCCCATTCGTATCTGAATTAGTTGTATAACGTTTGAGGATAGTTTTGCTTGTTTTTTCTCTTGTATTTTTTTATAATTTTTCTTCCAAAATTGGTACATGGATTCGTTTTCTGCATCAATTTTTCATCTCCCCAAGCTCTTGGCAACACACACATTTTGTTTATTTTCACAAATTTTAAAGTTTATTCCCACTTCTGTCTGACTTTTCGTTATTCTAACTTATTCTAATGATTTTATTTACAATATATAATTCTAGACCTTATATTATATGTACAAATTTGGATAAAATTCATATTTGACATTTTTCTGTATTCATAGTTTTTATATTTCTGTTGAAAAGGGAAACATTCTCAATTGAATATTGATAGAAAGATTCCACATCTGATTTTATAAATAAACATCCTGTTCATATTTTCAACAAATCAATTTTATATTTCATTATTTGCCTCACATTGGTTTTGACATCTCGCTGTTGGGTTTCCTCCTGATATGATTTACCATACAGGATGTTCCAATTTGTATACCATTTCATCTACTTGAGATCCGAAGTTTTTTCATGAATTTAAATTTCCATATTATTTTTATTGTTTGAGCAAATTGAATGTATTGTTGGTAAATTGTAAAACCAATATAGCATGAACCACGATAACTTAAATACCTAATAATAATAATGAATTATCAGTTTCATTATTTTATAACATTTCCTAACATAACAATATATATATATATATATATATATATATATATATATATATATATATATATATATTTAAAAATTTCCATAGGTATTGGAAATTTTTTTTAATATATTTGTCAAAAAATTGTACTCCTGATAAAAATTGGTGCATAGCAAATGAACTTGCATTTGAGTTGTCAAAATTCGAAATTCCAAACGGTGTTGATAAGATTGTACCGGTCAATTCTGAAATATTGTAACGTAAATAAACTTAACTTGGTTTTACTAATTTATTTCACACTTAAATTTACAACTAATTCATATTACTAACTACGCCACTGTATCGCTCGACGCTATCGGCTGCTGAGACTCCCCACTCCCTCTTGAGGGCTGCCTATTTATCTCCGTTACAGAATTCTCGATGTTTCCAATTCTGGCGGTTGGCGAACAGCATGTTCCAGTTGTTTCCAATATTGACCGTTGTTTTCCGCGGCAGCGCGACTGGATGGTTCTCGAATATCTCCGGGATGACATCATCGTTGTCGATGGCAACGCGTGAGGCGACAGGTCCGGCCTAGGTTCGTTACAATATATTTTATTTTTTATGCGGATTCTGCCATTGAATGTATATATTCGAATTCTATATTTATTTTATTTTTAAGTATATTAATCATGACACTGAATTGTTTATTATAAGGTTTACTTTCTAATATGTGTTCCCTCGGTCAGCAGTTTTTCGAAAAATCGAAAGTGTGAACTACCCTCATAAGGTATCTGAATTTTCTCTATAGTGGCACGATTAATATGTTTTGTGCCACCATTTTCCAGCGTTTCAATAAAATATATTCATTAGATACCCCCGATCCGAAAAGTTCTTCCAAAAATGTCAAGTATAAACTAACCCCATGGGGGGACTGATTCGATTTTTTTATGGTGGCACAAATAATATGTTTTATGCGTTTATTTTCTACTGTTTCAATGAAATATATACACCGGAGACCCTCGGTCAACAAAGTTTCTCAAAAAATCGCAGGTATAAACTACCCTTATGATGGGACTAATTTGAATTTTTTCATGGTGGCATAAAAAATATGTTTTGTGCAATCTATTCTTCAGCGTTTCAATGGCATATCTTAGCTGGAAATCTTCGGTCAGTAGAGTTAATAGAAAAATCACAAGTACAAACTACCCTAATTGAGGGTGGATTGGAATTTTCAGTATGGTGGCACGAAGGCATTCCTTCATATATGTCAATTTTGCATTATGATCTTGATAATTGCATTAAAAGTTATTATAATAAAATCGCGTATTACCTGACAAGAAATAGGTATCATGTATCAACTGATGCAATCGCTCTCGTAGAATAAATCTAATATACCTTAGATGTAACATATTTAAATTTCAGCAAATTCCATCGATGCCTAGGAACCCCCTTATATCTGTACCCAGTCCTTTGTTTTCGAGATATTCTTCAATAAATGTAGGGTGAGCTCACCAATTGAGAGTTTTTTTCAAAAAAATTACTCATAGATACTAAAATATAAACTTTCATGAAAACCAAAAAAATATACAAGAAGAACCAAGGTTTGGGATTCTTAATATCATGTACAATCCTGAAGATAACGGTAAAATAAAGTCAAGAGAACATATGAGTCAAAATAGTCATAAATCACCAGTGATTGACCAGCAAGAACTAGTACTTGACCACAATTTTACCCAGTGGTTGACCACTTGATAAAATCAAATAGAACAAGTTTCTAAGTAAAACTGTAGATTTATCGATATGAAAAACAAGTTTTGATTTTCAAACAGAATCTTATAAAGGAATGATAATTTTTGAACTCAAACCTTTTCCAAAAATACTAGTTTTTTAACGAGTTGAAACTTTTTCACACGGGTTTGGACTACAATTTCTGTATTATTTTTATTTTCCTTTACTTCAGTATCAACATAAAATTTTTGTTTTTCAGTTACATTGTTATTTCCTTGCGTTTCAGTATTACTCTCAGTTTCATTATCATTATTAGTTACATTTTCAATGTGTTTTCCTTTATTAATAAAGAAACGTTAATTGGCTTGATTCGTTCTACTGCCTCGACTTCAAAATACATTTTCCATGCTTCTTTTTTCTAAAAGAAGTGGAAAAATGGCTTTATTCAGTCGATAACAATCAGAAACAACTTTTTTCTATTTACTTTTGATATTATTTATTAAAGTAGCATGCGGTACCCCATACCTCATACAGCCTCTTCGATTGTCTAATATTGCTAACATCACTCAAAGCCGTTGCAATCGTACCTTCGTAAATTCGAAAAATCTCCTGTTAGTTGAAAAGAATTTATTATTTCTGGGAAATACAGTAGTTATCTCTAAATCTGTATTTGAAAATAATAGGACCTTATATATAAAGTAAAATATATGTACCAGTTGTTGACCATGACAAAAAACCAATTGTTGACCACTACAAAACTATGGTCAATTACTAGATCCGCTTCAAAATAACGATATTTTTTTAACAAAAATAAATATTTTACTCATGTTATGGAAATTTCGTATACACTGTCGTCCAAAATTATCCTCGTCAGTACACAAAACGTCATTGAAAAAATTAGGAATTTGAGCGATTTGATGAAGAATCCGATGGCAAAAAACTAGGCGCGGAAAAAAGTATCTAGGTAGTAGAGCTTGCACACGTTGAATATGAAACGGACACAATTGCTGTTCTTTAAGAATTTTTAATACAGTGAAGTTGCTTATATTCAGTATGTTTGCAATTTTTCGAGTACTTGTTTCAGGTGACTCCGCAATTAACTCGAGAACTGCTTCTTCTAGTTGGACGTACTTCTCGAGGGCGCCCGCAGTCAGCCGTTTGTTTCTTAAATGTACCATTTTCGCGCAAACGGTGATGAAGACGAGTAAATATTGTGTGATGGGGTACCCTACGTACTGGATACAACTCAGCATACAATCGTCGAGCTTGCCGACCATTTCCATTACTTCGACCATAGACAAAATGCATGTCTGACAATTCCGCATTTGTATAATTTTCCATTCTTTTCGATAAAAGAAAAATTAATTTCTTATTATCATTGATGTTATACCAAACTAAAAGCTCAAAAACGAAGAAACGCTGATTTGATATTTCGTTGAAATATTCGTATTTAACAGAATGTTGACAGTAGCCTACTAGCATCGCTACTAGATAATGTATTAAAGTAATGACAAATATGCGTTGAGATGTTTTATTTTTTTGCATAAAAACGGCGCCCCATAAGAAAAAAAGGCAGAAGAGATTTCTTGTCACAAATTTAACGAGGAATTCAAAAATGGTAAGGTAAGCATACATTTTTTCATAAACATTTTATTTAATAACAAAATTCACTGTTTTTTAAGCAAAATTTGTTTTTTTTGTTTTTGCTAAGAAAAATTTCTTCTTGTGAAGTTTTAATGTCACATTTCAATTTAGAGTTGTTGTTCTTTAATATGGCCTGAAAATTAAAATTTTTGTATTTTTTTTAATTATTCAATATTTTAAGATTTGTATTTTTAGAAATAAAATTATAAGATTTTTTTTTAATTAAATTTTTTTATGTGTCATTTTGAGAGTAATATGTGAAAATTTCAGATGTTTATCTTGAAAATAAAAAAAATGGCAGATCTTTAATTGATTCCTATACATATTCCCTTTCACGTTTAAAAACATGACTTCACGTTAGCTGTGTTTTTCTTCTTTCAGATAAATTTTTGATCAAAAGTTATAACAAATTTAGTGTAGAGCGCTCGTGGCTGCAATCTCCTCCAGTCGACGCTTCACATTTTCGCACGTTAGCAAAAAAAATCTGCAGCTTGCAGTTTTTATTTTGAAGAAATAATTTATATACTTTTTTATGTAAAATTTTTCATTTTTGCGAGTGGCACCATTAATTATATATTTTTTTAATATTCCATATACCATGTAGTTTGGCAATTTATATTTGTTAAACAATTAATTAGGCACACACTTCACGGTTGGTAACTTTTTATATGTAGTTACCAACATCAGCACTAATGTACAGTAAAAAGTTTCCACTATCCCCCAACTTCTAAAAGCTAAAATCTAATATTACTCCACTAGTATACGTAGAGCGTCAGGTGAGCACTAAACTTACCGATCAACTGTTCTCTCGTGTTCTATCTCTCTCTAACATCAAAAAAAATTATATTTTATTTTAAACAAGATTAAGCAAGAATTTTAAGCAGGAACTCATTTTATGAAAATGGACATTTCGTCAATTTACTAAAAAACGTAATATTTTCGTATTTGATACAATATACACTTATATTAACAAAGAAAAAAATATTTTACGCTGCGTATACCTTGTTTGAGTTCGTAATATTAATGTATGTTGGTTAGGCAAGCTTATTTTTTTCTGTATAAAAAGTTTATATAACAACAAATTTAACGGATTTTGGAGCAACATTTGTTTATTTTTTAATTTATGACAAAATTTTATTATTATTTCCATAAATTAAAATTTTTAAAAATTTAAATCACATTTTAAACTAGAGTTTGTGAAGTATGGGCTAAAAACTCAAATTTGTCCATTTTTGAAATTATTTAATATTTTGACCACTGTATTTTTTTAAATAAAATTTTAAGATTTTTTTCTATTTACACACCTTCTCGAGTGTCATTTTGGAAGTAAACTGTGAAAATTTCAGATGTTGATCCTTAAAATTTAAAGAATAAGTAGCAGATCTTTAATTGATTTTATAGAAAATTCTACTTTGACGTAATTCATATATGGTTCCTATTAATTTTTTTTCACATTTGAAAACATGACACCTCGTTAGCTGTCTTCTTTCATTTGAATTTTTGTTAGCTTAATTTTATCAATTAGATCAAAAGCGCGCTCGTGGCTACGTGCTTCTCAAGCGATGCACTGTGTTGCCGCCTCACATTTTTGTACGTTAGAAAAAAAATTCTCCAGCTTACAGAAAAACTTTATATACCTTTTTTATGTTGAATATTCTATTCTTTCGAACGGGACTATCAGTTTTTCAAAAAAATGGAAAAAAAATCAAGATATTCAATAAACAATATAACTTTGCTACTTATTTGTTAAATAATAAATTAAGCACACACCTTACGGTTGGTAACTTTTTATATGTTGTTCCTAACATCATCACTAATGTACAGTTAAAAGTTACCGAAAAAATTTCCATTACATAGTAAAATGACTAACAGTATAAATTAATTTGTATCTTCTCTGAACTACCTATGCCCATTGTAATAATTGTTTTTAACTTGTGATTATAATGTATCTAGTAACTAGCAAGTCAAATATTTTTATTATTACTTTTATTTTATATATATTTTATTTATTTATTTATTATATACGGATAACCCCATTTTACAATAGATACATTTATTAAAATACATTGGTATAAGTAAAATACATTGAAATACATTAAAAGAAAGATAAAATACATATAAACACAAAGTACATCAGATATGGAATTTTTTTATTTATGATTGGTAATATTGGTATATGATATTGTACTGTTTAGTGAGATCTTTTGAGAGCATTTTTGAATTTGTTTTGAGACACATTAAAAATATTCAAGCCGAGTACCTAGTCTCATTAATCGAGTTAGTGAATTATTGAGGCTATGTTTGTGCTATGAAATGGTATTGTAAATAGTTTTGTGTTGCGAGTGGCTCTGGACGGTATTTGAAATATCTCAGTGGCGTACCATTTTTTTTCTTCAAAAAACTTGAGATCATTACCCTTATGCGCGCCAATGATGAACATAAAATTCTTAATTGCATGTCAAAAAATGCTCAATAACTAACTCTTAAAACCCACTAAATTTCATTTGCATATTTCGACCGGTTTCAGAGCAATAAATAAATATTCAGTATTTAAGAAAAACTTTAACACCCCGAAAACAAAGCATTTGCAGACAAAAGTTATATAGCAAACTGTCATTATTTTTTCATGCAGAATCCCACCTGAAGTTTGTCGCACTTATTCACCAATGTTTTGCTCTTTCTATAAATTTTTTCAGTTAATAATCATCTATTTATAAAACAATACTCATTGTAGATTCCAACCATGCTTCAGAAAAAACTAATACATAATATATCTAAAAAGGATTCACAGATTCAAAAGAAATAAATTCAATTGGTGTAGTTACCAATCTATTTTTCCCCGTGTCCAATAACGTTCATTTCAAAATATGAATTCAATGCTACAATTTTGAAACACTATGACGAAGAAGCAAATGATTGTTGGAACGATTTCTACACGAGCCGAATAAAATACCCAATATAATTGAATGCAATTTGTGGAGACCCTCCACGAACGTCCAATTTTTCGCAGAAAATCTTAAGGTACTGACAGATTCCTTATGGAGTCACTTTCTCATCAGGTTACAGAAACGCAAAGGAATTGGTGGTACCGTTAAATTGGTCGAACTCTCTTCAGCTGGACATTCTTGTCCATAAAATACCCAACTTTTATCGCCGGCATAAAAACTTGAGAAGATACAATAAGATTTCAGATAATTCGGAATAACAGTCGAAGTTCTGATGAAATTGAGTCTTCTTAATAAAAAAATCATTCCAATAAGTTCCACCAGAACACAATACTGAGTGCAATAAAAAAACTCCACGTTAATAAGTACGTCGTGATCTCGAGACCATCTGCCACTACTGGGTGTCGGAGGAAACCGGATTACCTGTACCTAAATTACCTGTAAAATAATCTATTGTTATCGTGCCCGTGATAATCGTCTTTGTAGTAAGGATTGATTAGTTGCCAGACAATAAAAACTGGGTTTTCCAGTTTTTATTCTTATCATACTTAGGGCCAGACATTGACATCATTTTTATTGACAATTCAATTTGGCAAAAGTAGCATAGATGTAAATATTCTTCAGACGTATAAAAATGACGTAACAGCCGCATATCAAATGAAAAGGATTTTGATACAGAAGGAGGTTGTATGCACTTGATATAGAAGAAGGTTGTATGCATTTTTGTCAATAAATATAGGTTTGTAAACTGAAAAAAATAGATAGATAGATTTTATTAATCCTTTTTGCTACATATTATGTAGATGGCACAAGTCATAGTTGCATAGGTTCATACATACATAAAAAATATTCTCTAAGTCTAGATAAAATGTGATTAAAAAACATTTCAGAATAAAAATAATTAAATCAACACAACGTCATAAAAAAACAATATATAATACACCAAGTCTAGATAAGATGTGAATAAAAGACATTTCACAATAAAAATAATTAAACCAACACATCGTCATTTACAAAAAATATATAAATATAAAAATAAATATGAAAACACTGTACCAAGACAAAAACATTTAAAAATGAAATTTTCAAAGTAAACACGATCGCGCATTGCTCACTTCAAGTGTAAATTAATCTACGTGTAAAAATATTTTTCTGATAAAAAAAGTTTCAATTTTTTTTTAGGGTATGAGGTGACAAGGTCTTCATATCATTTGGCAGTAAGTTATAATGCGAATACAACAAATTTAGGAGATTTTTCATATTTTGCGTGATGATGTTTTCTAGTTGCGATCATATTTTTGCTCCTTATATTATAATTATGCATTTCTGCTCTCATTTGTAGCATACCTTTATTAGCATACCATGTTAATGTTTTCAAAATCAACAAATTGTAATGTCAATATTTTGTTTTGTTGGAATGTCTTTCTACAGGAAGTTCTATAATCCAAATTGAATATCAATCTCTGCAGTGCTTTTTGCTTTATGAAAATCCTGTCTGATCCAGTAGCTTATTTTATGATGTATAATCGAATGAAATTTAGCATAATAAACTGTTATCAGTGATTTTGTATCTAACTTACACTTGAGTGATTTTATCAAGTAGTATGATTGATTCAATTTCTTACATGTAAAATCGATATGTTTTTGCCATGTGAAGAGTGAGTCAATCAAGAATTTTGTCGAACTGGCCAATTCTAAAGATTTGTTTTGGAAACTGAGATTAAGGTTATGTAGATTTCTAGATGAATTCGCAAATTGCATGCATACTGTTTTGTTTAGGTTCACAATGAGTCTGTTCTTGGTACACCAGTCATTAAATTCAATTAGAACTGTATTTACTAATTGTGTCATATCGTCAGATGTTTTACTAGAAAGGATGATAGACGTGTAATCTGCGTAAAGGAATATTTTTCCATAACGTTTTTCTGCTTGACCTGGAAACATCTATTCGTCAAAAAAGACACAAGTAACTGGTTTATATTACCTCGAATTCTCCAAAAGAGATACATAAATTCATCATATGCCCTATTACGTCTGATAATATATCTACACGTTCTTTAACAATTTTTGTGGCGACCTCATCATGTCCTGTGCTTTTTTTATTGGGTAATGAGACTATAACTTTTTTACTTCTTCTGCTGTAACGGGTTTGAAAAACATCGTTGTATTGACATTCGCCATTGTCGTACAACTGCCTGAATAATTATCCGGGAAATGAGTGTTGAATTTTTTGTCAATTATAGTTGAGAAGTTGACAATATATTTATTGTCGTATGCTAATCGGCCTCAGAGTGCATTAAAAAATTTATTTGCAATTCTCAAACGTTTTTAGTCAAATGACCATCTTCAGAGGAAATTTTGGCAGAATTTTTACAATGTAACTGAGAATGAACTACCGGACATGTCAAAAATGCAAGAAAACGTGAATCAAGAAACATGAACTCGCAAGATGACTAAGTTCAACATTACATTTGACATATTAAATGAAGGTGTATTTACGTAAATGAATCGTTTTCACAAAGTCAAAAACTCTCTGTGGAAGAAAATGATTTGTAAAAACCGTGTTCGCTATAATAATCTTATAATAAAATAATCGATTAGGTAAGAAGGTGTATTAAATGCAATAATTGATTTTATTGAAGTGATAACCCTATATAATGTATATTTTTATACTTCTTTATAATTTTTCAGTCAAGTGATGAACTTAAAATCTGTCTCTTTCAAGTAAGTATCTCTTCAGTCTTTTCTTGAATAAATAAATAGTATTCAGTCTTCTTATTTCAGTGTTACATCTGCCCTGTGTAGTTCTACTATATTGATGTGCAGGGCAGTGTTTTTCTAATAAAAAATATATTTCACCCTCGTAGTCCAAAAAGACAGCGCGACCGCAGGTCTTCTAGATCTTACTGTGACTTCTCTGAGGTAAGAGAAATGAAAGGCAACTTGAAAAAATGTATGTAATGAAAAGAAGAAAATTAAACATAACAAAACAAATTCTTGATTGAAGAAGAAAGTATCAAAATATTTTAGTAAAAATACTTATAAAAAAAACATAAACATGATCGAAATATCAATTCCTGGAGCTCAGCATAATGTAAAGTATTTATCTCGAAAACAAATGTGTAATCATTTATCACAATGGAGTGGAAAGAGACAAGTACCCTGTATCGATTATTCTCATTTGAAAAAAGCGTGCTTAGGTAAACACAAAATAAAATAGAAATCCTCCCCAGAAATTATAAGTGGTTAGTTACAAAACAGACAGCTTCAAATCGCTCACCCTGTGTACTAAGCTGCTATTCCCTAACCAATGGCAGAAAATTCACCAAATCCATGAATTCACTAATTGTTTTCCAATGCACAATTACCGTCACTATTTTCCGTTCCGTAGCGGGTTCTACGCTAAACACAGGCGTGTCCTAATTAACTCCGAAAACGGTACTTAACCCTTGATCCAGGGCGTCGCGACGCAACCTCGACTTAAACTCTCGACGCGTTTTTGCCCGTCTCGCTATTCGCCACTTAACCGTCCGATTTCGCAAACCCTACACGATTCTTGCCCGCCTCCAAAAAAATTATTAACTCTCTCTATTTCCCCAAAACTTTCAATTAGGTCCACTTCAATCCCAATTTTTTTCTTACAGCCCCGCTGTTGAGATTATGTGAGCCTAAATACAGTTTCAGAGACACACTTGTAGTATGCCAATAATAAACGTTGTGTTTCACTAGTTTGACTAGTATTTAATTGGTAGTATATTGAAATACTCAAATTCCTGAAAATATATAAAATTACAACACAATAATTAACAAAACTTCAATAACTTACGATTGCCTCTATAGTTTTTAAGTAAATCTCTTGAAATAATGATATTTTCTATGATAGAAATAGTTCCTATTTGACAATATTTTTGTACAATTTGACTTTTCGGAATAAATTAGGGTGTTCGAATAAAAATTCAATCTATGAATTATTGAATATTTCTAATACTCCCGCCCGGTACAGCGCTGGACAGAATGAAGTGCTGTACCATCCTTAGGTTTATCAATAGTCAATAAAGCAAGTTTAGTCACAGGTCTCTCGAAGATAGCATTGATTGTTTGTACTTTGGCTCTTCTCACTTGACCATCACGGGCTTTCGTCACTTCGATAATTCTTCCTTTCGGCTAATTGCATCGTGGGAGGTCTTTATCCCATATAATTATTATATCCCCTTATTCTGAAGGACGGGCTTGCTCATGCCATTTTGAACGCTGTAAGAGTTCTGGAATATATTCAGCAACAATCGACGCCAACATTTATTCGCAAACTGCACTCGATATAAATAGTTGAATTTTAAAACCTTTGCATCATTATCCAGCTTTGCCATAGTTTTATCACCATTAGAGCAACCAACTAAAGAGTTATTCGGTGTCAATGCCTCTGATTCCTCAGAATCTAGCGGAAGGTATGTCAACGGCCTAGAGTTCACAATGTTTTCCGCAGAAATTAAACAACTCCTCAGCAAAGGATCTGTAGGAGTTCTGGATGGTGAAGCGTCATAAAGTGCAATTTTAACTGCTTTAACTGAACGTTCCCAGGAGCCTCCCATATGAGGTGATAAAGGTGGGTTGAAATGGAATGATAGCTCAGGACCCACAAATGAATCAGCGATTTGTTTAATGTCGAAATTCTGGAGTTCTTCACGTAGAACACGTTCTGAATTTTTTTGTCTCATAAATTCAGGATATCATTAATATATAGGACGAATAATAATGGGCCTAGAAAGGTACCATACTGTACACTTCGCACCGTGCTCGTGAAACTTTCTAACAACACCTCTAAAACCCAAATCCTCCAAGATATGTAACAGCTGAGAGGGATTAACACTGTCGAATCCCTTGGCTAGATCTAAAAAATAAATGTTTTTTTTTTGTCTAAATTTTTTGTTATTTTCGTTAAAAAATGAGCAATGGCGTCTTGCGTCGATTTATTCTCCTGGAATCCATATTGTCGTCTGTTAATCAATTAATTTTTTGTGGCATAACATACTATTCTTGATTTGAATACTTTCCCGAATATTTTTGCTACATTGGACTGATATCGCTCTATAATTTTTCATGCAGTTTTTCGCACCATATTTATATATTGGCTTAATTAGGATGGGACATGATGTGGAGAATCAGTATAAAACCCCTTTTATTACAGAGATTGATCACTATAAACAATAATACCGTTGAAAAAAAAAAAAATATTTTCGCTATCAATTTTTCGTTAAAAATGGGAAAATTCTCCGCTCGGAGTGGCATTTCGGTAGCGTGACGTCACGATACTGTTGGCACTCGGACCGGCCACATGCGTCGTGTGGAAATGAAAGTCGATGAAGAAGATGTCATTCGAAACGTTTCCAGTTTGGATTGTACAGCTGTGAAGGGTAAATATATAAGACGAAGCGATAGTAATAGGAATAATATTATTGTCAAGAGAATCAGGATATTTTATAGATTTTTTCATTGGGAAAATCCCTGTTCGTTTGTGATGGAACCATGCAAGAATACATCAATACATCAAACATTGAGTTATTTATTTATTCACGTAATTATCAAACATTGAGTTATTTATTTATTCACGTAATTTTGGATACTTACAACTAGAAATATCGAAGTACAGTGCTATTGGAAAAAAACCGTTTTATTTTCAGAAGGAACAACTAAAAAAATTCATAAAAGTCCTAGCTGAATTCGATAATTCTGCTGTTGTTTCTGCGCCATACACAAACGATGCGAAAAAATACTTTTTACGTGAAAATTGAATCAAACTTCCGCTGATGAATTTATTATTTTCGAGAGCACTGTTTTGACACAAAAATTGTGTGAATTAGCAGAACTTTGGAGTAGGTCTCAAAACGACTCTTCATTGTGGCATGAGTTGCGATATGGTTGAGTTACAGCCTAAAATTTGCATCAAGCTGCTCATTGTCATTGTCAATCACCTAAATAAGATGATACTAGCAGCTAAGAAAATATATGCCAATCAAATAATAGAAAAATATGAAAACAGTAAAAAAGGCCTCTGGGAAACTGTCAATGAAATCTGCAACAAATCCGGAAACACTACAAAGATAAAAGAATTAAACTTAACAATGATGTAATAATGCATGATCAATTAGGAATTTGCAACAGATTCAATGAATATTATAACAAATTAGGCGAAAACCTTGCAATGAAAATAACGGAACCTTCAGATTTTGATTATTTTGAAAACATAGTGGGCAGCACTATGTACGTATTCCCAACTAATGAGAATGAAGTCAAGGAGATAATACTGCAACTAAAACCAAAAAAATCTCCGGGTGATGACGATATTCGATCTGAAACTCTTGAAGAAATAGTAAATGAAATCAAAGGCTCACTGACCCATTTAATAAATCGGTGTTTCGATACAGGGTATTTTCCGAAAATCCTGAAAACAGCACTAACAAACCACTGTATAAAAATTGAGATAAATATGAAATGGTGAATTACAGGCCACTATCACTTATCTCTAGCATATCTAAAATCGTAGAGAGATATTGAAAAAAAGAATATTGTCTTTTCTGAATAAACATCAAGTTCTCTCGGATAAACAATTTGGATTTAGAGAAGGAAAATCGACGGAAGATGCAATACTCGCTTATCATCCTATATTCATGAAGCACTGGATAAAAAAAAAGTTACCTTGTGCATATTCGTTGATTTTTCGAAAGCATTCGACATTGTTTGCCACAAAACATTATTAAAAAAAAAATCCTCATATGGACTCAGAGGAAATATTTATAGAATTACTAAAAGTTGAAAAGGGAAACATTCTCAATTGAATATTGATAGAAAGATTTTTCTGTGAATTGAAAAATCCACGATTAAAATGAAGTCATTTTTTGTGAATGTCTAACAGAAAACAACTACTTTCCTGGCTAAAGCCACGCTGGACATTGAACTACATCTGATAGATATTCTGAAAAATCCCTAACTCAAAAGAAAAAATCTAAATTGAAAATTTGCATTTTCAGTCAGATAGTCATTTGATTTTCTATTCCAGTCTTAATTAAGAACTCATAAAGATGAATGAGGCAAAGAAGAATGTTTTCCAAAAGAGGGTTCTCACCAGAAATCATTCGTAACATTGACGCAAGAGAGACATCGCATTCACTAGGTCTTCAATACATTTTTGTCGACGAAAATCTATTTCACGCTTCCACGATCATCAGCAAGACCGGAAGAAATGGGAAACACATTTTCAAGAAGCAATCTCACTTTGCAAAGATGGAAAAAGTTATTTTGGAGAGACAATTAGTGTTTTCTGACATTAAAACCTGACATTTGACTGATAGAAAACAGAGGGTAAGCATCAATGGTGCAACCAGCCAATACGAGAATGTTTCCTATGGAGTCCCACAAGGTACTGTACTGGGACCATTATTGTTTACTATCTATATTAACGGTCTACTAGACATGAAAACACATACTGTATAAATCCAATACATGGCCAGAACTAAAGAATCTTGTAGAAACTGATTTTCTGAAAATAGAAAAATGGTTTAGAGGTAATAAATTAACACTGAATTTTACCAAAACTAAATACTTGCCTTTCTGTTCCTACACAAATAGACTACTTAATATGGGACCTCTAAAAATAGGAGAGAGTTATGAAATACCAGAAGAGAAGTCGGCATCATAATAGACCGGCATTTGAGATGGAACCTGAAAATTGACAATATAGTAAAAAAATTGAGGGAATGCTATACAAATTCAAATATATGAGAGATTTTTTGGATACCCCAAATTTGAAAATATTATATTTTGCATTAGTTGAATCGCAATTACAATACGGTATAGTGGGTTGGGGTGGAGTAAGTGATAATTATTTGGAAAAATTGAATGTCTTACAAAAATATATAATAAAAATTATTTATCATAAGGCTCGCACTTACCCAAGTGATAACTTGTTCAAAGAATCCAGTTTTCTCGATATCAGACAACTCTTCTGTTGGAATATTTTGAAAAATGTCAAAAAAGGAAATATCATCTTAGAACATTCAAACCACAGCCATAACACAAGAAATAAAAATAAAAGCGTAATACCGTGCTGTAACAAAACCATAGGTCAGCGGAATGCAACATACCTAGGACCTAGGTTATATAATATGGTACAGGATTACCTAAAGAATAACTATAACATGTCCAAATTAAAAAAAAAAAAGTAAAAATGTGGATTGTGGAAAATGAGAGATAACTTGTCAATCAAAAAATGTATTCATGATTGAAACATCATTTATACCATTGATAACAATATATATATTTGTCTCGTCATGATGCATATGTCTCAGTTACTCATCAATTGTGCTAGTTTGGTTTTTATTATTTTTTTCAACAAAACATAGGGAATATATATTAACACAATTTTAATATGGTGAATGTATTTTAATAAATGTATCCATTTGTAACTGAAATTCTACATTTATTGTTAGATTATTTTATATAATTTTACCTTCGTTTTCAACTTAAATTCTACATTTATTGTTGGATTATTTTAAATAACTTTACCTTCGTTTTTGAGATTTTATTGCATTTATTATATATATTTTTAGATATTTTTTAAATCAATATTCATTGATAGTGTCATTCCTATTTTTAACTGTAATCTATATTGTTCGTTCATTTATATATATATATATTTATTTTGTTAATTTATATATTATGTTATAATTTATGTATTATGTTATTTCAATGTGTAGTAGCATATATAGTCACGCACAAGTAGTATAACAACTCATAGTTTTTTTTTTTTATGTTCTGGTTCCCACGAAAAGGGATATCCTGTAATGTTCAGAGAACATCGTGGGAACCTAGGGAAAGAAGGTAGGAGTTGGTGTTCTTCTTAAATTTCTGTTGTTATACACTCCTGTGACTCAACCATGTTTATTGCATTTCACCTGAGTGTAAACATTTTTTATTTATGTCAATAAACATTATTATTATTATTATTATTGTATATTACTACCAGACATCTAAGAGACTCATTATAAATGGTAATCCGATACCGTAATCATGGCCTATTGTTCGAGGTGTGAAATTCGGGCTGAGGATTCCATATAAATGCTCATTGAAAATTTGGGGCAGAACATCTTTTTTCAATTTTCCTGCAGTACCCGTTAATGAATACTTTATGTAGTTTTCCATATGATCTTTCAAAGTGAAATGATCTTCGTAGCAAAACAATTGTGTTTTTGTCAGTATGTACTTGCGACGAGCAACACAAAACAACTTTTTTTCTTCGAATGGCACGCAAAAAAATATTTTTGTGGTGTTTTTTTGTTGAATTCTCACAACCAGGCACATAACACCAACGATAACTCGTTTTTAGAGTGGGCATTTTGAAAATTACGGTTGCATATTGATAACGACGCGAACAATCAACACTTCACACTATTAGCGGCAGCAACACGTGCTCGCTGCCTACTGCAGAACAGTATTGTGACGTAACGCTTTCTCTCTCTCTCCCTATATATATATATATATATATATATATATATATTGTTATGATGATGTTTTATTATGATTGTATTGTATTTTATTTGTTATGTATGATTATTATTATTATTTTTTATAAATTATTTTTTTTTTTTATCAAATGACTGTTCTTTTATTCAATAGAACCCTTAAATTATCTATGCCTGCGATATCTACTTAATTTGTATATAATATTCAGCCAATGAAATTGAAAATGTCAAATAAGTTGCTCATGCGCAATCAATGAACTTCCAAATAAATGTTTGTAGGTTATGCTAAGATTATGAGAATAAATAAGAAAGAAAGTTCAATACGGTGAATAGGTGTTATTAAATGAACCATAAAAAGTGTCTGCCCCGAACACTCTCACTTTATATAGTTTTGTTGAAAAAAGTACCTGATGTTCGTTACGCTGGTGCACTCTCGCGAATCCTGGCTGTGTTGTGTGGTTATTGGAACTGGATGCTTCGCTAACGTTGGGTCCCCTTCTAATTGGTTGCGTCATGCATAGGAAATCTCATGTGATTTGGAGGTAAGTGGTTTTCTTGGTCGATTCCAAGCCTGGTGGGTTCTTGATTTCGTTTGACTTGTGTAATTGCAGATATACTTATGTTGTTATTGTATTTTCGTTGATTTTTGGTGATAAAATTTTCAGAACGGCTTTTTCAAAATTTCTTTCTTTTTCTCCTTTATTTTCCTTTTTCCGTAACAACTTAAACTTTTTGTTTTTTGGCATTAATTTTCAGTTCTTACACTTTTTTTGAAACACTTTTTCTTATTCTAAACTATGATACTTATTTTTATATACACTTAAAGTTCTATACATATTATTATTTATACAGAGTTGTTAATAATTCTTACCTAACACTTTTCTGTTATCAAACTTCATATTTATTTGATTTTCCATGAAAAATAGTTTGACATGTCCCTGTCATGGTTCCTTGTGATTCAAGATTAGCATACAGGATGTTCTCGCTTGTTAATTATTTTTGGCTATTTAAATTCTAAGATTTTATTTGTGAGTTTTGATTTCTATACTTTTACAGGTTGTGCGAATGAAATAGATTGTTGGAAACATACTGATGATAATAGAAAAGCTCCACTGCTAAACTTTTGGATCATCTGCGTTGACTATAAGATGGCCAATGGTTTCAGAGATTCTAAGTAAACAGAAAAAATGTAAAAACAATCATAGCAGATAGCCATATGTGTTGTATGAATATCATTATATCTAATTTCTATTCTTTTTATCTTTAACCTATATTTCATATCATAACAATATATACAGGGTGTCCCTGGACTGCCTCTTTTCTTCTCGGGAATGAATAGATGGGGTCAAAATATCACCAGTACTCATATAACTTTTGTTCCTAAAAGCCTTCGTTACCAAGTTACGGGCCCTCAAACTTACAAAATGAAAAATGTTTTTCTTTGATAACTTTCAAAGTGAATATTCAAAATTATCTAAATTTTGGTGATTGACTGAACAAATGAATTCCTTCGATGAGCTTTCATGCAGGAGTCAGGACTACCCCCGATGGTCCACACCCCAAAACTTTGAAATGACAGATTATTTTTCAATAGTTTTCAACAAAATAAGCTTACGTAGACAATTTTCTGAGTAAAAGTACTCGTGTGGAAAGTCGATCGGGGCAACGATTCTTAATAAAAATGCAGTTTTACTCGACGACATCAAACCCGATCGTCCACCATTATTTGAAATGAAAAATGTTCACAGTAGAAACACTAATGCTAACGTTAATTCAACAACATTTATAACAGGGATAATTCAAAATATGCTGAAATAAAGTCGTAAACAAAGAGTACAGTACCTAGTTGGAAGTTTCAATCACAATGTAGATATTTTTTCAAATGAAATATCAAGTTATGTAGATTCGTGGTGTTTTTGAACTAACAAGCTACTCCACTATGGAATATCGAATTCAGTCCATATTTTGTATGTACGCGTGGAATAAGCACGTTTCGTGTTGTGTTATCTAAATCTCATGAAACTCAACATTTGGATGTTGCAAATTCGTATTCACAGCTTAAATGTTGAGGAGTTTCACTAATAAGTATAATTTCATGGGAGATTGATTATTTACACCATGATTTTTGTAAGGTAAACGTGTTTCATGATAAAAATTCGTTATGAACATTGTACCTATAATTTCTATTTTCATTAAAAATTAATCTTTTCGAATAATGGTAGACATCTCAGGTTGGATGTCGTCGAACAAAAATGCATTTTCATCAAAAATCGTTGCTCCGATCGATTTTCCACACGAGTACTTTTATTCAGGAAATTGTCCAGGTAACCTTGTTTTGTTAAAACATATTGACAAATCCCAGTCATTTCAAAGTTTTGGGGTGTGGACCATCGGGGGTAGTCCGTTCCTGACTTTGTAGCAAAACAACTGACTCCTGCATGAAAGCTCATCGAAGGAATTCATTTGTTTAGTCAATCACCAAAATTTAGATAATTTTGAATATTCACTTTGAAAGTTATCAAAGAAAAACATTTTTCATTTTGTAACTTTGAGGGCCCGTAACTTGGTAACGAAGGCTTTTAGGAACAAAAAATATATGAAGTACTGGTGATATTTTGACCCCATCTATACATTGCCGAGGGGAAAAGAGGAAGTCCAGGGACATATATATATTATATATATATATATATATAAACCATTTGGTAAGTTTTTCTCTGTTGGTAAATGAATTGCATTTTGAGAGCTATTCAATTCTTCAGGGCTAAGGGTGTAAACAGGTAATGACACCAGATGCACAGGAAGTGTTTATTATTTTATTGCTCTGTCTGAGTGAATCTCCAATTGGTAGCGCCATAAATGAATCACAAATTTGAGTGAATATTTGAACCGAAAAATTACAATTGATGTTCCCAACGATTTTCTTACCTATAATACAAAATCGAAGAAATGCTAAGGCAATGACAACCTATTTTTTAACCGACTAAAAAAAAAGAGGGAGGTTCTCTAGTCGACGCGTATATTTTTTCAAATGTATTACCACGCATACCTTTTTACAGAGTTGTACGATTTCGATGATTCTTTTCTTAATGGATAATCCACTCCCAAGGGTAGGAAAATGGGGGATGATTTATTGATTTTACATCTGTGAACCGATTTTGTTGAAACTTCTCACAAATATGTAGTTCTGATGACACTACAACATATGGAGGCCCAGAGTAAATTTGATGATGGAGACGAAAGACAGTAAAGGGATCTCCTCAACGGTTCACAGTAGTTACCTCGTGTTTGGGGTAATATGTACATATATAATTACATGTCCTGACTAACTGACTCACTGATATATGATCAACGTCCAGACCAAACCGCTGGTCCTCAGAGCTAAAATTTTGACAACATATATTTTTGATATTACATCCCTAAAGGGGGGAAAAGGTGGTGGAAGTACAGTTGGTTTTGAAATCAGAGTCCTGGAAATTAGTATTTGGGCTATTCTTCACAAATGAAGATTAATGTTTTTCGGGCTTTCTGAAAATTTTGCTCATAAAAACTTTTCAACAAAAAATTAAACCGACGAAAAACTCAACTGAAAGGCAAAAAATAAAATAAACCTTCTTAGTCTAAATGATAATTGAGCTCCCAAACTAATGTAAATAACTGATTTTGAGTCGGCGCCAAACAAACAATTATCGAAGATCATTATCTATGAAAAAAGTCATCAAAACGCAGCCGTGCATCTCGCTGCCATCATTTTACGCTTCACCTAATTCGATTGCTAGTTTGTTTGGCGCCGACTCAAAATCAGTTACTTACATTAGTTTAGGAGCTCAATTATCATATAGACTAAGGTTTATTTTATTTTTGCTTTTCGTTGATTTTTTTTTTTTTTTTACTTTTCAGTTCCGTATTTCGTCGGTTTAATTTTTGTTAAAAAGTTTTTATTTTTCAATTTTTTGTGGCTAAAATCTACCCATTACTACCTACTTGTTTTTTATTACTTCCAAAATACTTACTTACCCACCTTACTTCAACTATTACCAGTTAAATAATATGATTATCTACTTTTACTATCTGTTGTAATATAAATTATTTTCGTTGTTCTGGTTAGTTTATTTCATTACTTTGTTTATCATTCCATCCTCTCATAAAATATACTGATTTTGACGGAACAAGAATAATGTCAGTAGCGATCTGTCATTGTCAACTACGTATGTGTGTGCTAATGTTCACTAGTGAAAAATCAATTATCCCCTATTTTTCTACCCGTAAGGGTGGCTAATTCCTTCCGAAATCCAAATATAAGGTATACCCTATCTATTAAAAAAGAATCATCCAAATCGAAGAACCCAGTACAAAGTTATGCATGATAGAATCGGTTAACGGACCAGAATTCAGAGGGTGAGTGATCAATATCCTTCATTTCGCTACCCTTAGGGGTGGATTTCATCTTTTAAATTCAAATGGGACCAAATTCGAAGTACACCCTATCCACTGAGAAAAGAATTATCGGAATCGGACGCCTCAGTAAAAAGTTATGCGTGATCATACATAAAAAAATATGATGGAAAAACATAAAATATACGGGTCGAATAGAGAACCTCCTCCTTTTTGGTTTCGTCGGTTAAAAAATGGTAAAATGGGGGTTGGAAGTCTGTAAAGATAGTTTTTAAGTTGGGGTCTTAAAAATTGGTATTTAAAGTCTCTGATACAAATAGTAGAAATATATATTTCAGTGTTTTTATAAATTCGACCACCAAAGGGGTGAAATGGGGGTGAACGTTCGTAATAGGTCTTGTAAGAGATAAAGAAATACAGCTTTCACTGTTTTCATGAATGCAACCCCTAGGGGGGGTGAGAGTTTATGTAAGTTTGGAAGTGAAGGTCATAATAATTGGTATTTGAGGTCTTTGTTACAAATAAAGAAACACGTGTTTCAGTATAGTTGAAGTAAGGTGGGTAAGTGGGTATTTTAAAAGTAATCAAAATCAAGTAGGTAGCAATCAATAGATTTTTGCCACCAAAAATAAAAACTTTTTAACATTGTTGTACGTCGAACCGTTCAGAAGTTAACGGGGGGGGCTATAAAAGCAGCACTGTAGATAACTACTACTAATATATCCATCCCTAAAGAGGTGAAAAGGGAGAAGAAAGTTTGTATGGAAGTACCGTTAGTTTTGAAGTTAGGAGTCATGAAAATTGGTTATTGGGCTGTTTTTTTCAAATAAAGAAGCTCGTAATTTGGGGTTTTTGAATATTTATCCCAAAAGCGGGTATAAAAATGTATGACCTCAGAATCCATGCGGCAAACTTACTGGCATAAGCAAATAAATGATAATTTTTTGTGAATTTCAAGTATTTAGATTGACATCTTCTAATATCGGAAGATTATGACCGACTGACAGTCATCGTGGTTAAACGTTGAGCATTATGTATACAAACCATTCAAGTTTTTGCAGTATCACCCTCGAAGATATCACTTCTGCGAATCAAAAGTAATAAAGCGAACCATCGGCTCGTAAAACGAAAAATAAAATAGTCGAATTTATATGCAAACATTCAAACGAGCAATCCGAACTTGTACAACAAATCGTTATAATACGTGTGGGTATACGGCCCCTATATCAATATAATTAATAGTGCCATGTGCATCAATCTATATGCTCACCTGGCCCTCTGCGATCTCTCCCCCGCGCTCGTGCACAGACTGCAGAACGCCGGCCGACAGACAGACAGACATTCGGAGGAAGCGACGAGAGGGTCATCGCATCACCTTGCGTAACTTGCATGGTCGAAACCTGACCATCTTTGCGACGAGCTGCGGCCAAATATTATAGTCTACTCGACAAGTTGAAAATGGTCTAAAATAGAGATACTGCTCTTAAAATTATGTGTGATAGCTCATTGGATCCAGAATAACGCCTAGAAAATTGTGCCGAAAGCGTGTATTAGCACATAAAAAATTGCAATAGTTATAAACAATTGAAGATGAAAAAAAATGGCATTTAGTTTTTGGCCAATATTTCATGAACTATTGACATTTAAGAAATTTCAAAAAAGATTCTGAAAGAGGAGGAAATTTCCAATAAAAAACTCTGAGCTTCCGGAACTCTATCTCCATTATTTATAATTTTAATTTAACGCTGAAAATGGGTCTCCGAGCGACATTTTTAGGTTGCGCGCGCGGCGTCAAAAGCGAGTACGACACATTAATTACTTTATTTAAGGTATTAAATATGTTTTTTTAAATTTGAAAAAATCATGGTGTATTTGGAACACTATGAATAATTTATTCCCGCTGGAAATTTTACTTAACGGTAATTTTTCAACAAGTTAAACGATTGTTAACTAACACAATTTTCTCGAACTTCTGTCTTAATTTTAAATGAAAAAAAAAGTTTGAATAATTGTAAAAAAATTTCGCTTCGTAGAGCTTTTCTTATATACATACTCAACAAGATCAGGCCATAAAAGTTAAAAAAATAGTCATACTTTGCTTATAATAATTTTTGTACTTGAACAAAAACTAAAAAATCCAAGTAATGTTGTTAAAAAAATAATTTTTTTTCTCAATCATCATATTATCGTTTTTTTTTAAAAAAATTTTTTTTCCTGTTGATAATTTTTTTATAAACAAATCGATTATTTCAATATTTTTGAATTTTTTTTTCCACAACTTCATTATATTACAAATATTATGGAAAACAAATTTTTTCTTAATAACAATTTTTAATTGTTTATAATCGTTTTTTTTATATTTCTATTGTTTAAATAATTAGTTGAGAAAATATTTTCTTTCTAAAAATCATAATTGACAGTCCTCTACGAATTAACAAAAAAATAATTAAAATTTAAAAAACAATTAACAAAATAAAAAAAAATTAATTTTTTTTTTGAACTTTAATTGGAATTGGGAAAAATTGGGAATTTTTTTTTCTATACTTCGTTGTATAGGGTTGTTTTTGTGAATTTTAGAAGTTTCAGAAAAAAATCTAACAAAAATTTGTTTAAATTAATTAATAAAAATGGAATTGTTGATAAAAAAAAAACTATTTTCTGTTACTCCATAGAAGACTGTCAATTATGATTTTTAGAACAAAATTTTTTTTTAATATTTTTTAAAAATAAAATATAAAAAAAAACATTATAAACAATTAAAAATTGTTATTTAGGAATTTTTTTTTCAAAAATCATAATATTTGTAATATATAGAAGTTGTGGAAACATTTTTTCAAAAATATTGAAATAATTAATTTGTTTATAAAAAATTGATCAACAAATGGCGAGAAAATTTTTTTTTGCAATTCAATTTATATCTTGTATTGATAAAAAAACAATAATATGATGATTAGGGAAAAAAAAATTTTTTTCAACAACATAACTTGGATTTTTTAGTTTTTGTTCAGTACAAAAATTATTATAAACAAAGTATTAATATTTTTTCAACTTCTATGGCGTGATCTTGTTAAGTATGTATATAAGAAAGGCTCTACGAAGCGAAAAATTTTTACGACAATTATTTAAACATTTTTTTTTATTTACAATTAAGACAGAAGTTCGAGAAAATTTCGATAGTTAAATTTAGTAAAACTTCCAACGGGAATAAATTATTTATAGTGTTCCGAATACACCATAATTTTTTTAAATTAAAAAAAAAAAATTAATATTTTAAATAAATTAATTAATGTGTCGTACTCGCTTTTGACGCCGCGCGCGCAACCTAAAAAGTTCCGAAAGCTGGAAGTTTTTTATTGGAAATTTCCTCCTCTTTCAGAGTTTTTTTTTGAAATTTCCTAAATATCAATAGTTTATGAAATATTGGCAGAAAACGAAATGCCATTTTTTTTTCATTTTCAATTGTTTATAACTTTTGCAATTTTTTATGTGCTAATACACGCTTTCGGCACATTTTTCTAGGCGTTATTCCGGATCCAATGAGCTATCACAGATAAATTCAAGAGCAGTATCTCTATTTTAGACCATTTTCAACTTGTCGAGTAGACTATTACTTTCGACAAGGATCGGGCCTACCTAGATACATATTGGCCTTATATCATTCATGTATTTTTCTTTACATGAGATGTTCCATTTACGTGCACATAAACAGGGTGACCCAGGGGTGCGTGCAATCTCCATAACCTTTTTTGTATACAAGCTATAGACTTGATTTTTTTAAAACGATACATCCAACAATGAGGCTCATTCTAAAAATATTTCTATTTATATTGTCAATCATTATGATTTTCAAGTGGGTCACAATGTTGTTATTCTGTAAAACACAAACAAGTGCTTACTGCACTATTTCTGGCTCATTAACTAAAGACTTATCAAGAAATATTAATCCTATGGACCACTTTACAAATCCCCCTATTCCTCAATGTATCTTACTTTATGATACTGATACTAGGGAACTGAAAGAACTTATAAAATCAATTAAAAATAAAAAACCCATGGAATAGATGAAATATCTATTAATATTTTTGAAAATCTGCCAGATCATGCTCTTGATATATTGGCCACACTGATTAATGATTCATTTCGTAGAGGGATTTTCTGATTTCCTAAAAACATCAATTGTCATACCTATACATAAAGGAGGTGATTATGACGAGCCAGCAAACTTCCGACCAATTTCTCTCATACCTACTTTAGCTAAAATCATTGAAAAGTTAGTTAAAAATAGAATAACAAAATTCTCTGAAAAATATTCCATAATTCCTAAAAATCAGTACGGTTTTCAGGAGAAAAAAAATACCAGTGATACCATTTTCTCTTTCCTTCAGGGAGTATACACAAATGTCAATAGTGGTGAAGCTGTTGCGGCAGGGTTTTGTGATTTCTCAAAGGCATTTTACTGTGTTGATCACGAGATACTGTTAGCTAAGCTTCACCAGTACGGCTTTAGAGGTGTAGTTAACGACTGGATGAAGTCTTATTTAACCGATCGCTACCAAATAGTAAAAACCACTACCCTGCCAGATAGTGCACCTACTATTTGTGGTGTACCCCGAGGATATGTATTGGGCCCCACCCTTTTTTTGTTATATATTGATGATCTGCTTAGCATAAACATATCAGGAAAATTCACAGTTTTTGCCGACGACACTACCATTTTATGGCAAGACAAAAATGCCAACTCTCTTCAAGAAGAAATCCTTACTGACATAAAATTAATAAAACAATGGTGTAATTCTAATCGTCTTATTTTGAATCTAACGAAAACCAACATTATATCTTTCAGGTGTGAACTAAGCAATAATGGTTCTATCGAGTGCCGCGATAACACTTAATTTCTGGGAATACTGATCGACAATAAATTGGAATTTGAACAACAAGTTTTCAATTTAAATAAGAAATTAGCCTCTGGATATTTTGCTGTGAGACTTGTAACAAAAGAGCTCGGACTCTCAGTAGCAAAAACAAGTTATTATGCCTTGATAGAGTCCCACCTAAGATACGGAATTCCATTTTGGGGAGAATGCAATACAAATCTCTCGCAAAGCACCATGCTACTACAAAAACGGACAATTAGATATTTATCTACAGCAAAGGCACGTGATCCCTGTAAACCATTATTTGTATCCCTTAAAATACATACTGTTTTCGCCATTTTCATCATTGAAACAGTATGCTTAATTAAAAAACATTTGTATAATTTTAATATCACTCCTTCCCATTACTCTATTCGCAAGCATAACAGTATCAATTTACCCAGACCAAATTCGTCCTTTTATCTACAATGGTTGCAAGATGTTCAACCATTTACCAGATTATATAACGGATATCACCTACAATGATCATTTCAAAAAGGCTGTGCCTTTATTACTATGTGATCGACCTTATTGTAACGAACCTAGGCCGGACCTCTCGCCTCGCGCGTTGCCGTCGACAGCGATGAGGTCATCCCCGGAGATGTTCGAGAACAGTCCAGTCGCTCTGCCGTGGAGAGCAACGGTCGATATTGGAAACAATTGGAACATGCCGGTCGCCAACTACCAGAATTCGAAACATCGAGAATGCTGTATCGGAGATAAATAGGCAACCCTCAAGTGGAGTCGGACAGTCTGAACGAGCCCATACCATCGAGCTATACAGTGGCGTAATATAAATTAAGTTGTAGATTTAAGTGTGAAATAAATTATTAAAACCAAGTTAAGTTTATTTACGTTACAATTGGTGTCGGAAGTGAGATTTTGAAAATAAACAAGTGATCGTGGAGTGGATAGTCAGAAAAATAAATTGATAGACCTTTTTGTACGCCCAAAATAGACAGTGGCCCGTTTTCGCGAAGTGGACAATTGTGCGTGGAATATAAACTGATACACTGTTCGCGTGAAACAGAAAATAGACAGTGGCCCGGTTTTCGCGAAGTGGACAATTGTGCGTGGGAATATAAACGATACACTCTTCGCGGGAAAAAGACAATAGACTGGCCCGTGGAAAAGAATTCGCGAAGTGAATTTTAACAAACTGATAAACTTTTTTGTGTGAAACAGACTGATACCTCGTCAAAGACAAAATGTGTTCAAGAAAAGTGCGCCTTGCGGACTTGAAGGTAGCGGAATTGAAACAGGAATTGGGGGAAAGGGGAAATGGAAAAAACGGGTTAAAAAGCAAGTACTCCAGGAAAGACTTGCAGAAGGACTTATACAAGAAGGTGAGGACCCCGAAACATTTTTATTCGAAGTTCCCGGAGGTGATTTAAGTTTGGTAATGAATAAACTCGAAGAAACTACTAAATCCGTGAAAGAAGAACTGCAACAAAATTCAAGAAGCTTGGAAGAAAATGCTAGAAATCTGGAAGAGAAGCTTGAAGAAAATTCTAGAAATCGGGAAGAGAAGCTTCAAGAAAATTCTAGAAATCTGAAGAGAAGCTTCAGAAAATTCAAGAAGCTTGGAAGAAAATGCTAGAAATCTGAAAGAGAAGCTTGAAGAAAATTTAGGAATCTGGAAGAGAAGCTTCAAGAAAATTCTAGAAATCTGGAAGAGAAGCTCTAGAAATTCAAGAAGCCTGGAAGAGAAGTTCCTGGAAACACAGAAGGCCTAAAAAAAGAATTGTGTGGTGTGGCTAATTTTCTAGAAGAAAGAATGGGAACCGTTGAGACAGAGATAGATAAAATTAGGGAGCAAATGAACACGGAGAGTAGATAAAATCAAAGATGGGGTCGAGGCAGAGATGGACAAGATGCAGGAAAAAATCAGCGATGAAATCAAAGACGGAATCGAGGCAGAAATGGACAAAATAAAGGAAACGATCAGTAAGCTGAAAACAAATTAATAGTGCGTCCTCCACAGAGATGGTTAACGAAAATGCAATGCTGGACTTGAGTTTGAACGTGGATAAAGTTCAAGAGGGTATAAAAGATGTCAAGGTCATTTCAGAAATAGGGAAGCTCTCCATGAAGCCGCCTCAGTTCGACGGAAAACTCCATGGCAAATTACCGCCGCAGTTTGAAGCAGCGGCCAAAGCAAACGGATGGAATGCAGGGGAAAGAGCTGTAGCACTGACACTTGCATTACGTGGAGAAGCGACAAATATTCTACAAACTCTCACCGCCCAAGAACAGGAGGACTATGATCAGCTGATTAAACATCTAGAATTACGATATGGCCAGGCCCATTTGGAACACGTATACCACTCCCAGCTGAAAAATCACTGTCAGAAATCGGGCGAATCCTTACAAGAATTTGAAACTGACATTGCACTCTTGATTCGTCTGGCATCTCCAGCCATACCGGAAAATGTAATGGATCGATTAGCGGTTCAGGCATTCTTGGATGGACTCCGTGACCAAGAAACCAGACAAGCGTTGATATTAGCTCGTCCAACACATCTCGTAGACGACTGGCACGCGCTTTGAATTCGAAGCAGCAAAACAATGCTGCAAAAGCCAAAGTAAAGTTCAAACGATTGAGGAAGACTCACAGGAGCCGCTAACTTGGAAGCTGCCATAAGAGAAGTGATGAAGGAAGTGTTGCCTGGAGAAAGACAGATAAGATGCCGGAATTGTGGCAAAATTGGACATGTGCGTAGCAAATGTCCAACATTCATCGACTCCGATGCAGGAAAACTAAAAAGGTCGACGAAAAGGGGGCAATCGTCGGCATGTGTCCGGCAAGCCCCGGTTAACAACGCATATGTCGCTATCCTTCAACGACAGAACAAAGGTGTCTTCGTAGACGGTCTCATCAATAACGAGCCTTCGCACCATGCTGCTAGATACAGGTGCGACTAGGACAATTCTCGGCTTCCTTTGCCAGAACATCGGAACGGATTGAACCGACAACTTGAAGCTACGCACAGCAACAGGGGGCCAGCTACTGTATATGGCGAGCTACCGATTGAAATAATTTTGGGCAGCACTGAAGTGAAACATCAGGCACTTGTAGCGGACATCGAATACGATGCAATCATCGGAATGGACATCATGAATTCCAGAGGGTTTGAATTGGATTTCAAAGACGGCGTCCTACGTGTCAACGGAGAAGAGCTGGTGCTTCATGGGAGAAGTGAGGGGTTGATCCGTGTGTTGTTGGCTGAAGGTGTAAGCGTACCTGAGAGGGCTGAAACCATTCTGGAGGCTCGCCTGGACGGGAGTACGAGCAGTGGAAACGTGGTGATGTTCGAGCCCAAACTTCATGATGAGAAAATTGGACGAGGGATTGCACTAGAGAAGACCTTGTTGCGTGCTGACAAATTTATGCCCGTAAGGGTCATGAATGTCAATTATTTTCCAGTGACCTTGAAGAAAGGAACAATATTGGGGCACTGCTCGTCAGTTTCCTCAGTGATCCGGAGTGTACGAGGTACGATTAGCCAACCCAACAACTTGCCCACAGAACTAGAAAAATTAGTTGCCATCTCTTCCAAAGATATAAAACCAGCTCAACAGCCCAAACTAAGAGATTTAGTCAAAAAGTACCAAGACATCTTCGATACCGGACAAGGAAAAGGGGGTCGAACTAATGTGGTCCAGCACAAGATTGATACTGGGGGTGCCCGACCGATCCGGCAATCAGCAAGAAGACTTCCTCTTGCCAAGAAGGAAGAGGCTGACAAAATAGTCAGCGATATGGGAAAAGAAGGAGTTATCGAACCATCTGACAGTCCCTGGTCCTTCCAGTCGTACTGGTGAAGAAAAAGGATGGATCGACACGCTTTGTGTAGACTATCGCCAACTTAATAATGTCACGAAGAAGGACAGTTACCCTCTCCCGAGAATAGATGACACCCCAGACACGTTGGCTGGTTCCACGATTTTCGACCCTGATCTGAAGAGTGGATACTGGCAAGCAGAACTCGCTCAGGAAGATCGAGAAAGACTGCTTTACCATCGGCTCAGGATTGTGTGCAGTTCACCGTTATGCCATTCGGCTCTGTAATACTCCCGCCACATTCGAAAGATTGATGGAGACAGTGCTGAAAGGACTCTCATGGAACACGTGTCTAGTGTATCTCGACGACATAATTGTGGTCGGCAGATCGTTTGAGGACCACGTAAAAACTTGGAGGAAGTATTCCTGCGACTGAGAACTCCGGATTGAAGCTGAGCCCTAAGAAATGCCATCTGTTCCAAAAAGAAGTACGATACCTCGGCCACGTTGTCTCGGAGGGAGTAGCAGTGGATGACCAGAAGATCAAAGCTGTTAAGGATTGGCCCATCCCAAAGACATTCACCAACTTGAAGTTTCCTTGGTTTATGCACATACTATCGCCGATATGTGCTGGGAGTCGCCAACATCGCTAAACCACTGACCAGGCTCACGGAAGGCCAAACAAAGTTCCAGTGGTCCGAAGAATGTCAAGATTCATTCAGGAAGCTGAAAGGAGCTTTGATCAACGCACCTATACTGAGCTATCCCTACCCAAAGGGAAATTCATTTTGGATACGGACGCCAGCAACGTGGGACTTGGACCCTGTCCTATCTCAGATCCAGGAGGGACGGGAGAGGTCATTGGTTATTTCAGCAAGACGCTTAGCAAACCAGAGCGCAATTACTGTGTCACCAGGCGAGAGCTGTTAGCTGTTGTAAAGGGAGTGGAACACTTCTACAAGTACGTGTATGGAAGAAGATTCCTGTTGAGAACTGACCATGCAGCTCTCAAATGGCTCTTACAGTTCAAAATCCTGAGGGTCAGGTAGCACGTTGGGATCGAGAGACTCCAGGAATTCGATTTCGAGATCGAACATCGAGCCGGAACTAGCCATAAGAATGCAGATGCCTTGTCGCGAAACCATGTCCAGATGATTGCTCCATTGCCGACGAGCAAGAGAAAGAAGCAACACTTTGTAGAACCGCGGCAATGGATGACAACTGGAATGACAGCAAGATCCAGAAAGACCAAGAGAGAGACCCCGACCTGGCTTAGTCGTCAGCTGGAAGAAGGGCAATCGAAGACCATCATGGCAGGAAGTCGCAGGTTACCGCCGGCTGTTAAGTCCTATTGCACAATGGAACTCTCTTATTCGGGACAATGGGATCCTGAAACGGGGTTGGAGGCCGATATTGGTGGGGAAGACAGACGCCAAATGATTGTTCCCAGGAACAGAAGAGAGGAAGTGCTGGGGGAAATCCATGATGGAGTCGCCGGAGGACACTGGGAGTGACGAAGACCCTGCAGAAAGTGAGGCAACGGTTTTACTGGGCCAATTGTCAAGCTGACGTCCAGGACTGGTGCAGGAAGTGCGCTGTATGCGCTGCTAGCAATGGACCTCGAATACGACCCAAGGCCCCGATGCGTCAGTACAACGTAGGCAGCCCGTTCGAGAGAATCGCCATTGACATCGCCGGCCCGTTTCCGTATCCGACCAGGGGAATAAATACATCCTTTTGGCAATGGACTACTTCAGTAAGTGGGCGGAAGCCTATGCCCTGCCCAACCAGGAAGCCATCACCGTCGCCGACGTCTTGGTGAAAGAGTGGATATGTCAATTCGGTATTCCAATGGAGCTGCACTCGGGTCAAGGCAGAAATTTCGAATCCAACCTTTTCCAAGAAATATGTCTACTGCTGAACATCCGCAAGACAAGAACCACGGCCCTACATCCGCAGTCCGATGGAATGGTGGAACGGATGAACAGGACGATCAACCGCCATTGTCCAAGGTTGTCTCTGACCATCAAAGAGACTGGGACCAGTATCTTCATTTGTTCCTGATGGCCTATCGATCCGCAGTACACGAGTCAACCGGTCAAACTCCTGCTAGTATTATAATGGGCCGAGAACTGCGACTGCCTTGTGACCTGAAGTTTGGGATACCGCCAGGACAAGACACTGCGGGGAGGACTACGTCAGCAAACTCGGCAGAGAATGGACGACATCCACGAACGAGTCCGGTTGAACATCCAGAGTGCCAGCGATAAAATGAAGAAGACCTATGACATCAAGGCCGACGCAGGAGGATTTAAGGTTGATGACCTGGTTTGGCTGTACAACCCCAAGCGTCGTCGTGGACTATCACCAAAGTTGCGGAACTCGTGGAAGGCCCGTATAAAATCGTGAAAAGGATAAACGACCTTGTGTACCGAATCCATAAGCCACCCCGAGGGAAACCAAGGGTCGTCCATTTCAACAGGTTGGCCCCTACGCTGGAAACCATGACCAAGTTCGCACCCCCAAGCCACCGGAGGATGATATGACGTTCGAGAAGTTTATGTCCTTGTATTCAAACGGGCAGAAAGTTCTACATGGGTTACTAGAGAGGAGTCACGAGACCTTTCGAGGTGCCTGCTGACTACCCACTAGCGCACTGTGTGGCAGAAGATCTTCGAATGTCCAGGGGCATCGCCGTAGTGTTCTCTAAGAAATTTGGTCAACTCCAAACACTGCGGGAGCAGAATCCAGAAGTTGGTGGGTGCTGCAGTTGAAGAAAGGCCAGAGAAACATCTACTACCTAGTTACCAAGAGGCATCCTAAGATAAACCGTCCTATGAAGATGTTTTGGAAGAGTCTCACCAAACTAAGAGATACTATGGTGGACCAGAATCTGGTGGATCTAGCAAATCCAAAATTGTCCTGTGGTATTGATGGGTTGGACTGGAGAGTCCTAAGAAGTATGCTGGAGGCGATATTCAGATCCAGCGGCGTCAAGATTTTGGTTTGCTGTAACCTCTTCCACGACCATCATGAAGACCGTGGAGGGTTACTTCCATCGAACTTCACGGTGCAGAAAATGGGGAGTCATGCAGATATCGTCACACTCCAAGGGTGAAATTTCGGGACGAAATGTCTTTAAGAAGGGGGCAATGTAACGAACCTAGGCCGGACCTGTCGCCTCGCGCGTTGCCGTCGACAGCGATGAGGTCATCCCCGGAGATGTTCGAGAACAGTCCAGTCGCTCTGCCGTGGAGAGCAACGGTCGATATTGGAAACAATTGGAACATGCCGGTCGCCAACTACCAGAATTCGAAACATCGAGAATGCTGTATCGGAGATAAATAGGCAACCCTCAAGTGGAGTCGGACAGTCTGAACGAGCCCATACCATCGAGCTATACAGTGGCGTAATATAAATTAAGTTGTAGATTTAAGTGTGAAATAAATTATTAAAACCAAGTTAAGTTTATTTACGTTACATTATTATAGCTTGGAAGAATTTCATTCTGACACTTTTTAACCCTTCACTCTTCTACCTTTGAACTTATCAATTGATCTTATGAATTAATCTCATATACCAACATCATACTCATGTTGCTTCGTTTTTTTTAGTGTCATGACTGTGTTATATTCAGATATAATTTTAGATTTATGTAAGTGCTTTGTCCATATGATTTTATTTTCTTCTTGACGACAATCATTTGGTTTTTTTTCTCTCTATCTCTCTAAGCAAACTGTGATTGAGTACTATTTACTATTTAATATTTTATCTTTTTATGTTGTCAGATGTGATTGTTTTTCGTTTATGGATCGATTTTATACATGTATACCTACATATACTTATTTATTGTATTGTTCATTATTGTAAATTGTAAACTATGCTTTGTCAATGGGAATCTTATTTCTTCAGACAATAAAGTACATATTGATTGATGATTTTATCACGGAGTTAACGTTGGGTTTTTGCCGTTCCCAAAGCTAGATTGGGGAATGGGGGGAGTTAGAAAGTTAGAGAGTTGAAGAATATGGTTTTTGGAATAAGTCTACCTTTATTTCTAATATATCCCTCATAAGGAATGCTGAAGAGTCGTAAGCCTTGTACCACTCCAAGAGAAGCCCTGTAGTATAGACAGGAGATGAATCGAAACATAGGATCCAAGCCAGTCGAGCCAAGTCTCAGAGAGCGGTGTCAAATTGTGCTACCCCACTTCTAGGCAATCTGAGCCATATTGAGCCCACTGATGCTAAGCTATGCCATGTCTAGTCGGGCAGAGCCTTGCCAAGACCACTCCAACTGAAGCGAGCCATCAGATGGAGCCATACCAATTCCATCTAGTCAGAGTAAAGTCAAATCAGACCAAGCCCAACTAAGCCTACCACCATCAAGTCAGGACAATGGCCAAACTATACCAACCTGATCCAGCTATGCTAATCCAAGTCAACCCAAACTAACCAAACCAATCCGTGTCTGTTACCGCCAAGCCAGTTGGGGCCAGTTGCTATACAGAACTGTTCCGCACCAAACAATACTACATGTAATCCATGACGAGGAAAACCTAGCCAATGCCAGATAAAAATAGATGAATGAAGATACTGCGGAGGGTGGAAGAATCCAGGAGGACATGGTGCAAGCGGACGTCCTTTCATTTGTATTGTATGGTAATTTGTATTTTTGTATTGTATTGTAATTTGTATACTTGTTTTTCATTGAAGACAAGTAATTTTCATGGTACCTGTAGACCTGTATCGAATCATCAGTTGTTCTGAAATATTATCGCTTAGGGCGCGCGATTTTGGCCAGGGGGGTATTGTCAAAAATGTATTGAACACCTCGTTGAGTAAAGCAATCATTATAATTTTCAAGTGGGTCACAATGTTGTTATTCTGTTCTATACCCTTTGAATTTAATAACCACCAAATGGGATTCATTATTTTATTTTTTATTTCTTATTCACTTCATTCTTGTATTTATTTCAATAAATATTTTTCTATATTTTTGTACAGAGTGTTTTCAATCATGAAGGATCAGAATCTACCTAGTTAGTCGTGAAACAACTCCAATTCACGACAATATACACTTTGTCCCAAAATAAGATACACAGCTGAGTTCTGCGACCCCCATTTTCGTTACATTTTTGGATTCGCCACTAAATTGTTGATATAACGCACAGAGGTTTTAAAGACTTTTCTGCAATAGTTTTTGACTTATGTCAAATTATGTGTCAAAATTGCGCCGTGCATAGACCCACAGAAAAATTCATAACTTTAGAACCATTCAAGATAACTCGACCAACTTGTCAGGTGGAGTTCTAAATATTTAGTAGAGAAAATGAAGTCTGCTCCACAGTGGAAAGCATTTATTTCTAGGAAGAAATCAGCAAAGCATTTCGGCAAAGTATTTTGGCTTCTTCAGACTCTCACAAAAATAAACAATATCACTGACATACAGAAACATTGAAGTTAAAATTCCAAGTGACAGTTGGCATTTTAACTTTGATTATTGTGGGACGAATAGATTTCTCCACAACCCACAATATTTCGAAGAAACTTATCAACTTTTCGAGCAGCGTTCAGTGTTTCGAGTTTTTGGGGTTAGGGTTTTAGATTTTGTCTGTCATGACATTCTCCTCGAGTGAGGTAGTTACCTCAACACTCATCGCCTCTTATCTAAGAAATCGTTTCCAAGCTGTTGAAGTCGTAAATGATAAGCCAAAAATTAAAAACATTTATCATGGTATGCCGCAATACTCAGTCCTTCGGACTCTTTTTTTCATAATACATTTCAACGGTCACAATATACCAATTTTCGTTGCCCAGTAAGTGCACTCTTTTTGCTGACGATACAATTTTGATCTGTTCTAATGGTGATTGTCATCAATTAGCAGGATCTTCAAAAAGAAAATTAAACTGGTTACAAATTAACACATCGTTTTATATCGACTTTTCTTTACGTGAGTATGAATGCGTTAAGCTGTTGGTAATGTATACAAATGCGTTAAGCTGAGGCTGACCTGGAATCATCATATCGACCAACTACATCATAAACTTTTGAGTACGTTTTCTTATAACATTGCTTTTAGTCGGTTTCAGAGTTTATCGAACATGTCAGACGATCTACAATATAATTCTGAACCCCCTGTAATTTGCAAAATTCTTGTTTTAATTGTGTGCGAACCAAAAATGTTATATTTTATATATTTCATATTTATCCTTCATCAATGATGTGATATCACTTATTGACTAATTGCTATAAATATGCCTGTTTTTTTCTTCGGATGCTGGTATTGTCGCCAGCTCCACCTCAGCCTCTTGGGCTTTTTGTTACTTCCGGTTTTTGTTTTATATCACCCACTCCCTAACACTAGTCCCCTGTACCAGTCTGTACAGGTTCCTCACCGGTTGGCTACTGTATTCTTCGAGGGTTAGCCTTGGCTGTCCAAATATTGCTTGTCTTTTGCGGTCTAGTACCTCGCATTCTGACAATATATGTTAGGCCGTTTCTGTCCCTTTGTCACATTGTCTGCAGGAAAGTTCTCCGTTGTACAGACCCATTTTGTGCAGGTGTCCTCTCATTGGGCTGTTACCAGTGAGAATGACCGTTATTGTTCTGACTTGGTTCTTACTCATCTTGAGTAGTTCTTCAGTTCTTCGTTTCGATGGTTCTATAATATATGTTTTCCCGTGGTGCATGAGAGGGGCTTCCTTCCAGCGCTCTCTTTGTTTTCGTTTGATCCAGTCCCTATGTATATATATATATATATATATATATATATATATATATATATATATATATATATATATAGAAGGAATTTAATGGACATAGCCCTCAGAGAAAAGTGCTAAACGTAGACACGTGTTTCGGGCTCTCGGCCCTCATCAGTACGGTGGAGAAGTGCAGGGATGAACAACACTTGGTAGAAAACGTCAAATCAGAGGTCAACAAACAGAACCAGCCGCTCATTTTGTGATTTCGTTCAGCAGACCCTGAATTTTCAGGGCAACAACCAACGTCACCACGGAGGCAGCTATAGCTATCTGCGTGACATCCGAGTCCAGGAATATAAATATGAAAGAGAGTAATATCGAGGGGACTGTTAAAAACAAAATGGAAGGAATTTAATGGACATAGCGCTCAGAGAAAAGTGCTAACCGTAGACAAGTGTTGTTCATCCTTGCATCCTTGACTCCGTTGATTTGTCGTTTTCTACCAAGTGTTGTTCATCCTTGCACTTCTCCACCGTACTGATGAGGGCCGAGAGCCCGAAACACGTGTCTACGGTTAGCACTTTTCTCTGAGGGCTATGTCCATTAAATTCCTTCCATTTTGTTTTTAACAGTCCCCTCGATATTACTATCTTTCATATTTATATTCCTGGACTCGGATGTCAGCAGGTAGCTACTGTACCTCCGTGGTGACGATTGTTGTCCCTACAAATAACTGCTGACCAAATACAAATGAGCGGCGCTCTTGTTCTGTTGTTACTCCCGTTGTTGTTTTACCGATTCTGCCCCGACGATGAGGCCAAGAAGCCCAATGTCTAAGGACTTGTCCATTGAACCCTATTCCTTCATTTGTTTTGGTCCCGATTTATCCTTTCTTATATATATATATATATATATATATATATATATGTATATATATATATATATATATATATATATATATATATATATATATATATATGTCTTGTCTCTGAAACCACTTCTTTGGCTATGCTTTCTGGTATCCCGAAGAAAGGCTCTGATCGTATGAACTTCTTTTGTCAGACCCATAGCAGAGTTATTCTATTGTCCCTAGGGCCTTTATGCAGTTCCATACCAATATGGGTTCTATCCAACTTGATATCAAGGCTTTCAGCGCTACTTGGCAAAGAGAGGAGACAAAAATCTGTTGATCCTATGGTTATGGTGGTAACCTTTCAAAATTGAAGACCCTCTTGGATATAGCAAAGATGGGACTACAACTGGTATCCAATTGGACGAAAAAAAAAACTCTAACTGTTCCAATGAAGACTGAACAGAGCTTCCTACAATGAAGAAAAAAATATATCCGATATATTTTCGGATTCAGGAATATGTGGTCAAATATTTCAAATTTCAATACCAAGTTGACTTTTGCCGAGCGGACCAGCTAAAACATTGGATGGTCTGGGAAAACGCACCTATTTCGTCAATGGTCACTCATCCAAGTACTAGCCCCGCCAGATGTTGCTTGGTTTCAGATATCAAAGATTCTCGTCAACCTGACCAGCCACCGTTGCCCCTTCTATTTTGTAATGCAAAAGAAACTTTGGAAAATGTGCAAAGATGCTTCTTGAAATTCTTGGAAAAATTGGATTTGAACTTCATCGAAAGCATCATTATTTTTAAAACAATTTCACAAGAGATTAATTGAAACACCGCTGTTATATACATTTTTAAGACCTAGTAAGTATTTTTTGAAACTGAAGAATGTAAAAATGTTGAAGTTTCAGACATTATTATCATCAATGAATAATAAATAGAAGGAAAATATCCGATTTCTCTGAAAAATCTCGATTTGGAATGAGAAAAACAATTGATATTACTCTGAAAGTGGAGGTTCATTGATTTCCTTATATATATTCATCAGACCTGCTGAAATCTGGTCAAGTATATTTATTCACTCATTCCACAGCATATAGCTCAACCTGCTGAAAGGAATTGCATGGTTGCCAAATGTCTCATCACGGTTTTCAATAAGGGAGGTATTAGGCTGATAATAGGGCACTGGACTTGTGCTGCCATTCAAAAGGTACTGTTATACTTATTAGGGATAACTAAAAGTGAATTTCGGAACAACTGATTGATTATACTCGCATTTCCAAAATGCCGTTAGGGCGTTAGAAGTTGTGAACAGTCATAATTGAAATAATAAAAATGAGATAGGCATACCAACAGGGATGGGTCTGAAATGCACTTAGATTTTGAGTTCGAGGACCAGATATTTGAAAAATTCAAGTTCGTGATTTATGAATATTTGAGCCTAGAAAAAACGGTTTTAAACAAAAAAAAAATTAGAATTGGAATAGTTATAATAGTTAACTTTACCTGTGAACTATAATATACACCACAAGTTGTAAAATTAAAAAACTTATTCAATCGAATGTAGTATATGAAATTAGTAGTGAGAATGCTATATAGGAAGGTCCAACAGGATGTCAATGAAAAAAATTATAAAATTATTTCGTTTTGTATATATTATATCGGATTTATATTTCATGATTTTAACGTTTTTAACTCTGAAAAAATATTTTTTCGGTGTACTTCCTAGTATTATAATCAAACTGTTTTATTTGAAGTTATAGTGGTAAGTACAAGGGAAAATATATATGATAATTCATTGTTAGACCGCATTGGTGATGAATTTTATTAAATTCTAAACGTTATAGTTTTTCTCTAATATTATAATGATCCTTATATCAACCATTTGAAAAACATATAATTTGGCTAAAATAATAAAACTAAAAAGTTTTCCAACATACAAAATGGGTTAAAACATCCAACAGATTTCAGTTCGGCCATATAAAATATTACCAATACAAATAAATGAACAAACCCCAACAATGAAAAAAAGCTGCTAGCCAGAAAATGAAAATATTAATATCATTAACTCCATTTTCTAATGCTAACCAATTACAGAATCCTGCTCAAGCATTGAATCAAGTATTTTCTGTCAAAGAAATACTTACTTATCATATGAGAATATTGTTACGAAATAAGTAGGTACAGTACGCCCTGCGTGTTTATTATAAGCCAGATGGTGTGAAGTCAGGAATTTCCGATGACATACAACGAATCATCTTGGTATTTCCACGAAATACTCGAAGATTCCAAGAACGGGGATATATAAGGTCGGGTATACGATCAGTCTTTGAGGAGATTAAAAACTTATATAAGGTCAACCATGTTCGAAAATCGCTTATAAAAATAGCAAATTATAATTTCAAATTTGATACCATATTCATCCATTATAATCTGTTTTTGTTATTTTATCTCTTTCGTTTTTATGTATTTTTGGTTGGAAATTCTCTTATTTTTGAGTAGTTGTTATCGTTTCGAAGAATATTTGGTTTAATTATTATTGAATTTTTTTATATGAAATTAAATATAAATGCGATAGTGTGACTGATTTCGCTTTTAGAACGTATATGACGACACCTCAGCGCTTGCTTTCTTCGATACACCAGGAAATGTTTTAGTTGGTACTGTTAAGTTGATCAAGTGAGCCAAGGATCTGCTATAATTTACATGATTTTTTACACCAATCTGGTACTCTTCTTCTCCAGGTTCAATATCATATTCAATATTAAATAAAAATTAACGAAAAAAAAACCGAAAAGCAAAAAATAAAATGAATAATAATCATAATAAAGCTCCAAAACGAATGTATGTAACTAATTTTGACAAACAAGGCTTAGTTTAGGAGCTTAGTTATTAAGACTGAAAAGGTTCATTTAATTTTTTGCTTTTCAGTTTCTTTTTTCGTTGGTTTAATTTTTACTTTTAATTTTTTTGTGGCTCAAATCTACTGATTGCTTCCTACTTAATTTGGAATACCTTTTAAATACTTACTCACCTTACTTTAACTATTAACTGTTATATACTATAACTAGCTGGTACCAGCGACTTCGGCGCGTTGAATTTTATATTTTTTGTGACAACCATTATAAATTCCCTCACCCCTTTAGAGACGGAATTTCCAAAAATACTGAAACACGTATTTCATTATTTGTAACAAAGGCCTCAAATACCAATTTTTATGACCCTAACTTGAAAACTAACGGAACCCCCATACAAACTTGCACCTCTTATTTCACCCCTTTAGGGGTTGAATTTCTGTAAACACTGAAATACATATATTTTTTATTCATAACAAAGACTTCAAATACCACGGAATTCCTATACAAACTTCCAATCCCAATTTAACTTCCATTCCACCCCTTTAGTTGTTGAATTTCCAAAAACACCGAAACACTTATTTTTTATTTGTAACAAAGACCCCCAAATAACAATTTTCATGATCCTACTTCAAAACTAACTATAAAGACCCCCATTTTACCTCTTTAGGGTTGAATTTTCAAAAACCTGGAAACATTTATTTTTATTTGTGAAGAAGAGCCCAAATACTAATTTCCATGACTCTAATTGCAAAACCAACTATACTTTCACCCCCTCTCACGCACCTTTTCATCCGTTTAGTGATGGAATATCAAAAAAATATTCTTAAAAATGTTTAGCTCTTAGGTCCAGCGGTTTGAGCTGGGCGTTGAACGTATATCAGTCAATCAGTGAGTCAGTTAGGACATGTAATTATATATGTGCATATTGTTAAAAATTAGCCCTAAATATTGTAGCGCCATCTGTATGTTCTTTCAAGTTGGTCATATTGTGTCAACAAATCGATGGTGGTGGCAAGCGTGGATATGTTTGTACCTATTAGTGATATACTATTAAAAGTCAGTCTGTGCTTAGAATTCAACCAGCGTGTTTCATTTCAACAGGTTATGGGCCCAGCGCCGCCATTAGTGAAACGGTATTAAGTTTTCTTTGTAAAGCACAAGTATGGCTGCTAACTATATAGTAAATGTCGTGAAACTGAAAGGACGTGAAAACTATTCAGACTGGGCATTTGCAGTTGAAAATTTCCTAATCTTGGAGGGACTTTGGAAATGTGTTACAGAGGTGGTTGCCGATGATGACGCCAAGGCAAAAGCGAAGTTATCTTGACCACGATGCATCTTTTATACATCAAGGAGGAAAAAAGGAAATTAAATTTGGTTTAAAAATTCTATTTGGTTACAATTGACTCAATGGCCGGTTACGTGAATCAAATAGTGGAAACTGGACAGAAGTTACGAGGAACTGGTTTCAAAATAGACGATGAGTGGATCGGCTCGTTATCGCTAGCAGGTTTGTCGGAAAAGTTTTCACCAATGATAATGGCGATTGAACATTCCGGGATCGCCATTACCACGGATTCTATAAAAACGAAACTGCTGGACATGGAAAGTGATGTTGGTCACACTGGCAGTGCATTTGCTACAAAATGTTTCTATAGTAGCAACGGTAGTAAACAGAAAGATGGCAGCATTGGCAAAGTTAAGAAGGACCTGAAAGATGTCAAATGTTACAAATGCAAACAAAAGGGGCACTTCAAAAATAAATGTCCAAATCCAGAAAATGATTCGAAATCCAGATCATCGAATGCTTTCAGTGCTGTTTTTCTGAATGGAAGTTTCAACAAAGATGATTGGTATGTGGATTCTGGTGCGAGTGTACATTTGACAGCCAATGAAAATCTACTTGAAAATCTCGTGCAGACAAGCACTAAAGAGATCACGGTAGCGAATGAAATGAAGGTCCCAGTCACATGTTCAGGTGATGTAAACTTGCAAACAATACTTGGAGAAGATTCGTTTGACATAACAGTGAAAAATGTGTTGTGTGTTCCTGATTTGACCACAAACTTACTATCTGTAAGTCAACTGATCAATAATGGAAATACTATCGAATTTGAATCCAAGGGCTGTAAGATTTTCAACAAACAATGTGAACTTGTAGCCACAGCTGACCTGAAAGATGGAGTTTATAAACTAAACAATATCAATTTGGAAAAGTGTTTGTTGACTGTGACTGAAACGGCTCATCTCTGGCATCGGAGATTAGGTCATATCAACAACAAGATGAAAAAAGGAATTGTTGAAGGACTAAACTATCCAGGTGTGGCCAATATGAAGAA
Organism: Gonioctena quinquepunctata; assembly: GCA_018342105.1. NCBI lineage: Eukaryota > Metazoa > Arthropoda > Insecta > Coleoptera > Chrysomelidae > Gonioctena > Gonioctena quinquepunctata. Next base: position 153,780 of record JAFIRS010001904.1, on the reverse strand, counting down.
ACAAAACTGTAAGGTTTGTTGTGAAGGAAAGCAGTCAAAGCTTCCATTTTCATACAGAGGATCTAGAGCCAACAGTTTTCTAGATGTTATCCATACAGATGTATGTGGTCCGATGGAAAACAAATCTATAGGCGGATCTAAATATTTCCTCACTTTTCAGGATGATTTTAGTAGGATGGTATTTGTGTATTTCCTGCAGGCTGAGAGCGAAGTTTTTGATTATTTCAAAAAATTCAAAAGCTTTGTAGAAAACCAAAAAGGCATGAAAATTAAAACACTAAGATCTGACAATGGTGGCGAATTCTGCAGTAAGGAGTTTGAAAATTTCTTGAAGACTGAAGGTATTTTACATCAGTTGACTAATCCGTACACACCTGAACAAAACGGAATGTCGGAGAGGTTGAATAGAACCATTGTAGAAAAAGCCAAGTGTTTATTATTTGATAGCGAGCTGGAAAAGCGTTTTTGGGGCGAAGCAGTGAATACCGCAGTATATCTACGAAATAGGTCACTTGCAGCAGATTTACCGAAAACACCTTATGAAATATGGACAGGTGAGAAGCCAAATCTCAGTAATATCAGAGTTTTTGGTAGTCGGTTATAGTGACAACATCAAAGGCTATAGAGTCTGTAATCCTATAAAAAATTTGGTGACTACCAGCAGAGATGTTGTTATAATGGAAAACTCTAAGTATGATTGTGGAAAATGACGCAAATAAAGAGCCTATTCATGAGACAAATGAAATATCTCCTGAAACGTCATTAGAAAGCGCAATTTTAGTGGGAGACACTGATGATGAAGAATATTCCAGTAACAGTTGGAGCGAAACGGAAGGGCTGCAAAATGATGATGATTGAATAATTGCATTATATGTAGACGATTTTTTTCATTTTTTCAAATGATAATGTTGAATCTGAAAAACTGAAAGAACAATTGGGTTCTGTTTTTAAAATCAAAGATTTGGGTCCTGTAAAGAAATGTTTCGGTATGAGAGTTAATTTTGATAGAGAAAACAATGTTGTAACTTTGGACCAAAAACAATACATAAACCAAATTTTGAAAAGATTCAATATGTCAAATTGTAAAGGAATTCTTAAACCTATGGAAACTAATGTAAATCTAAAAAAAAAATGGTGTTTGTAAACCTGAGATTCCTTATCAGCAATTGATAGGCAGTCTAATGTATCTTGCTGTATTGACTAGACCTGACATAGCTTATTCTGTAAGTTACTTGAGGCAATTTAATACATGTTTTGATGATTCACACTGGAAACAAGCTAAACGCATATTAAGATACTTGCAAGAAACAAAAAATTTTGGTTTGAAATTTTGTAAAGATGATTTGGAATTACAAGGTTTTGTAGATGCTGATTGGGCTAATGATTCAAATGACCGAAAATCATATACAGGTTTTTGTTTTAAGCTTTCTGGATCTTCACTGTCATGGGAAAGCAGAAAACAAAGAACTGTTGCCTTGTCAAGCACTGAGGCCGAATATATGGCGGTCTCGGAGGCTGCAAAGGAAGCTATTTACTTAAGAAATATTTTTATAGAATTGTTAGGTATTCCAAGTTGTATAACTCTGTTTAATGATAGCCAGAGTGCGCAAAAACTTTCTGTAAATCCAATGTTTCATAAAAGGTCTAAACATATAGATGTAAGACATCATTTTGTAAGGGATCAATAAACGAAAACTTGATAAAAATTAATATTTACAAACTGCTGATATGCCTGCTGAGTTCTTACAAAAAGTTTATGTTCTGTAAAACAATAAGTTTTTTGGATTACTTGGGAGTTGTTGAAATAAAGTAATATTTTTATTATTAAATATTTTGTGCTAGTAGGAGTGTTGAAAATTAGCCCTAAATATTGTAGCGCCATCTGTATGTTCTTTTAAGTTGGTCATATTGTGTCAACAAATCGATGGTGGTGGCAAGCGTGGATATGTTTGTACCTATTAGTGATATACTATTAAAAGTCAGTCTGTGCTTAGAATTCAACCAGCGTGTTTCATTTCAACACATATTACCCCAAACACGAGGTAGCTGCTGTGAACCGTTGAGGAGATCCCTCGACTGTCTTCCGTCTCCATCATCAGATTAATTCCGGCCCTCCATTATGTTGTAGTGTCATCAGAACTATGTGTGCCAAGTTTCAACAGAATCGGTTCACTGGTGTGAAATCAATAAATCATCCACTATTTTTCTACCCTCAGAGGTGTATGATTCATTTTCAAATTCGAATGGGACCAACTTCGAAGCGTACCCTAAACAATAAAAAAAGAAGTTATGCGTGGTAGAATCGGTAAACAAGTTAGAATTCAGTTGGTGAACCAACGATAATCCCCCATTTTCTTACCCTTAGGAGTGGTTTTTTTTCAAATCCAAATGGGACCAACTCCGAAGTATACCCTATTCATTAAAAAAAGAATCATCAAAATCGGACTAAAGTTATGCGTGGTCATACGTAAAAAAATATACGCGTCGACTAGATACCCTACTTTTTTTTTCTTCAGTTAAAAATAGAATCTATTACCCATATTGTGATTTGGTCTCATATATTCAGTTATTCCATAAAATGGTATTCTGTTTGAAATAATACTGGAATGAGATGAAAAACAATTTGCTACCTGCTTAGCTTCTATAATATTTCCAAGATTAAAGGAAGGAATATCGAGGGGTCTGTTAAACAAAATGGAAGAAATTTAATGGACATAGCCCTCAAAGAGAAGTGTTTCGGGCTCACGGCTCTCATCAGTTCGGTGAAGAAGTGCAAGGATGAACAACACTTGGTAGAAAACGACAAATCAACGGAGTCAACAAACAGAAGCCAGCCGCACATTTGTGGTTTCTTCTATTTTGATTTCCAAGATTGAAATTTAGTTCAATATTTCATTTGGATTTGTTCCTTCCCAAAATTTCGAGAAATATTTTTCTTTCATTTTTATTTATTGTAATTTTGTTTCTATTTTCTCTGGAAATCAGATCGATGATCTTATTGCCAGAGTTCAGATCATCAGATTTTTCTATTGTACATTTATTTTAAATCTCTATTTTATTTGGGGTGTTTTTTCTTGCTTTGCATCTTTTTCGATTTTATGGGACAACTTGAATTGACTTGAATTCAACGTAAGCTTCATTTAACAGACAAATATTTATCTATACGTCTGTGAATCCTAATTTCTGGAGATGTTCCATCATGTCTATATGAAATTCTGAAAGCGTAGTTTTGTTTTTTATTTCTTTTATGAATATTTTTAATTTGGTTTCTTAGTATTTCATAAAAAAATCACAAACAGTTTCTAGACTATCGGAATCACGAATACCAACAGCTGAAAGGTGTGTTGCCAGCTCAGACCCACTCTCACTCTAACCCAAGATTTACCAATTAAAATTAGTCTCAGGTAGATGGTGGCAGAGAAAGTCTGGGGAAAGGAATAATTTAGGGTGGAAACACGTCATTATTGAATTTTCTCACCACTTTTGATTTTATTAGGGTCAGACACTATCTTTAGATTCTTCACAATTTCAAAGGAATAATGCATTTTTGACATACTCTTTTTTTATGATGTTGTTAATTATCGATTTTTCCAGAAATCTTCTTCGACATTCCATTATAAATAATAATGAACAATATCTGGTAGTAATGAAGACAAATAGAAAAAGTGAAGGCTGACAAATTTTGTTTTATAACTCAATAACAGTTTTCAATAAAACACTATATTTTCATAAGTATACTGAGTGCTGTAATTTGAAACCAAAAGTGGTGTGTATTGAACATATAACATTAAATGTGAAATAAATGTTATATATTATTATATCCAAATTGAGTGAGGTGTCACAAAAAAAATTTTAAAAAAACATCAAATCCTTTTATACATAGCAAAAATTACAATAATTTTTTCAGCCCTCATGTCTAGTCTGACAAACATAATCAACTACCCAGTGATCACGAAAAAAAACAAAAAATTGATAAAAAAGGTGTAAGTACAGGTGTCACAATACTCCCCTCTTGGGACAATACATTGATAAAAAATTCAATTTTTTTCCAATCTATCACTGTCATGTCTGACATAAACATATCAACTACCCAGTGACCACAAAAAAAAATTGATAAAAAGTACAGGTGTCACAATACTCTTGAGAGAGATACAATGATAAAAAAAATATATTTTTTTTCAATCTATCACTGTCCAGTCTGACATAAACATAATAAACTATCCAGTGATCACAAAAAAACAAAAAATTGATAAAAAAGGTAGAGTACAGGTGTCACAATACATCTCTCTCTCTTGGGAGAGATAAATTGATAAAAATTCCTTTTTTTTTAACTATTACTGCTAGCCTACATAAACATTATCAACTACCCAGTGATCACAAAAAAATAATTATGAAAAGGTAAAGTACAGGTGTCACAATCTTGGTAGAGATACATTGATAAAAAACGATTTTTTTTTCAGTCTATCACTATCTAGTCTGACATAAACATAATCAACTACCCAGTGATCACAGAAAAACAATTGATGAAAAATGTAAAGTATAGGTGTCACAATACTCCCCTTTTGGGAGAGATACATTGATGAAAAAATCTTTTTTTTTTCAATATATCACTGTCTAGTCTGACATAAACATAATCAACTACCCAGTGATCACAAAAAAAAACAAAATTGATAAAAAATGTGAAGTACAGGTGTCACAATACATTGGGAGAGATACATTGATGAAAAATTATTTTTTTTCTAAATATATCTGACATAAACATAATCAACTACCCAGAGATCACAAAAAATACAGAAAATTGATAATAAATGTGAAGTACAGGTGTCACAATATTTTTAAAAATCTGAATAAACATAATCAACTACCCAGAGATCACAAAAAATACAGAAAATTGATAATAAATGTGAAGTACAGGTGTCACAATACTCCCCTCTTGGGAGAGAACATTGATGAAGAATTTTTTTTTTTCAATATATCACTCACTCACATAAACGTAATAAACTACCCAGTGATCACAAAAAAAAATTGATAAAAAAGGTAAAGTACATGTGTCACAATATATACTCCCCTCTTGGGAGGGATACATTAATAAAAAATTATTTTTTTTCCAAATCTATCACTGTCTAGTCTGACATAAAAATAATCAACTACCCAGTGATCACAAAAAAAAAACAAAAACTTGATAAAAAATACTCCCCTCTTGGGAGAGATACATTGATAAAAAAGCCCAATTTTTTTTTCAATCTATCACTGTCTAGTCTGATATAAACATGATCAACTACCCAGTGATCACAAAAAAAACAAGTAGAGAGAGTGAGTAGAGATTCGATATGGATGAAATAAAATAGAAAGTACAATTTAGAAAAAAAAAAGAGGGTGGTTTTTTGAGATTTGTAGAAACCCGTAATTTTAAGAGTGCAATCAAAACGATTATTTTGATGCCATCGGAAGAGTTTTCAGTCAGCTTTATATCTTTTCAAATCTGTTTCAGAAATACATATTAGTATTTTTCCCATACGTCAATTATCGCAAAAATATTTTTTTATGTGAATGAATTCTCTCAAGATCATATTATCCAACATCTTTGAGAACAGTTAATGCGAATCCAGCTCATATTTTCAGTTTCTTCAGAAATTTTCCAAAAATAATGATGTGAATGAATAATCGAATTATCAGATATTTTTATGAAATGGGCATGTCGCAATTTGGAGAATATCAGTTTAGAGTATTTTTCTACTAGTAAATTACTTACATTTTTCAAAACATTTTTATTGCTAGTGCACAGTTTGGAAAGCTCAATTTTACTATGATATCATTTTCAAATTCGATGTTTCATGGATAACGTCGACCCCATTTACCACCTGAATGATTGGGTTGACTTTTTTAGGCTAACCTTCTTTATTTCAATATTTACTGTATTTCTGCCCTTTTTGAACGGATTTGCAATTCATAAAACTCCTATTTGAAAAAAGGGTTTTCGTCCGCAATCTCAGTTGCTTTATCCACCATAAGTTCTTGATGAAAACGTGTGTACAAATTTAGATAACGGGAGCCTTACCTATTATAGTGGGATCAAAAAAATTGTAGACGTAAGTCGAGTGTGACGATGTCTCTCAAAAGCTATTCATTTTTCAGCAAGAACAATACAATAATAATATGAAAAAAATATATTTGAACGAGTTTCCTTCGAACTTAATTCAGTATACCTACTAGTACACTACCACCTCTGACAGACATTCCAACTTAACAATACGTCAATTCACAATGCATTATGCATATAAACTGCCATACTATTTTCGTTATCTAAAGGTGTTTTCGCAACTCATTCAGAGAACAGATGTTGAGAATACAATTAATTTGTAAGAATAAGGAATACATATGTAATAAAAAGAGATATCGACGTTAGATGCGAACAGACGCATCTGCTCCTTCGCCAGATTATTTTGCCCATTTCTGGAATCGAAGGAATTGTGGACTTCTTCACCTGTTTTATCATACAAGATTATCTGATTGATACACTTGCGATAGCTTGAGTTATTTCATCATTACAGCATCGAATGTATAATGAGGTCTTCTCATTAAATTTATTCTTGATGAATTAGTGGATTCCGTAGAAATACCTTTTGCATACGACTCGATATATCGTTGCCGATCATGATCCCTCAGAGTGTTTCATAACTATATTATCAAATCCAAATTCGAGTGAGGTTACAAAATTCAATTCCCTTCCTTTTTGGGGAAAGCGAAAGAAAATTGATTTTTCAGAAACTACTATGCTTATTTTATATAGCGGTGCCTATGGGCTGCTCTGATTGTTGCGGGAGGTCGTGGATAATCGTTATCTATCAGTAAAATTTAGGTAGATTCTTCAACAAGTCTAAAATTCAAAAAATAAGAAGATGTTGAAATAATAATATTGTTTCGTCAGTTTTGTTCATTTTTGTTTTTATCGTTTACATGGAAATGTATATATTATATAAATAAAATATAGCAATTTTTGGTGTATGAAAATTATATTTTGATCAACGTCAAATATATATATATTAAAAGTAAATACATCATAATTTAAAAGGTTATGGGCCCAGACAACGAGTATAGAATACCACTGTTCGATTAATTGAATTATGACAATTGGAAATATAGGATGGAAGTTCTTTTAGAAGAAAAAGATCTCCTAGAATGTCTGAATGAATCATGGTCGGAGAAAATTGATACAGAATCTGACGAAGAGAAGAAAAATAGGCTGAAAGCCAAAGAACGAAAATGCAAGTCGCTCATAATACAACGTATATCTGACAGTCATCTTGAATATGTCAAAGATAAGACATCCTCATGGAAAATCTGGTCAACATTACAGACAACATTTGAACGTAGAGGCATTACCAATCAAATATACCTGAGGAAGAAGTTGTTAACATTGAAGTATGAAGGAAACTCTCTTCAGGATCATTTTCTGACGTTCGACAAGATCATACGAGAATTGAAGGCTGCTGGTGCGAAAATGGAAGAATTGGATATAATCTGCTATCTGTTTCTAACTTTGCCAAAGGAATATGAAGTTTTAGTTACTGCTCTTGAGACTGTGAATGATAAACTCAGTCTCGACTTCGTCAAAGGAAAATTGTTAGATGAAGAGTTGAAGAGAAGCAATAATAGTCACTCTGAAGTTCAATCAGTACAGTCTTCTACTCCTACAGCGTTTTCAAGTAATTTGTTCTTCAAGTATAGATGTAATCTTTGCAAAAGAATTGGGCATTAGGAAAAGGAATGTTTTTTCAAGAAAAAGGAAGCTGAAGCAAGTTCATTCAATTTCCGTAGAACGAACACGAGAAAACATAAACCAAATCATGGACGAGCGGACATGGTTGTAATTGAATCAGACGACGAAAGTGATTCTATGGATTCACCTGTATCATTCCTCGCTTTCAATCAGCCATCTGTACTTAATCATTCAGCTGAGCCCAAATCTATTCGATGGTACTTGGATTCTGGTTCAACCGAACATCTAGTCAACAAAGAAGAATATTTCTCCTCAGTGACAGATTTAAAAAATCCAATTAGAATATCAGTTGCAAAATCAGGCAAAAATCTGCAAGCTACGAAAATTGGAACAATAGAAGCATTTGCCATGATGAACGGGATAAAAAAAAATTATAATATAAGAAATGTTCTTTTCGTTCCACACTTGGAAATAAATTTGCTCTCCGTGCGAAAAATTGAAATGGTTGGAAAGAAAATTGTTTTTGAAAAAGCAGAAGCTCGTATCATTAAAAATAATGAAGTGGTTGCAGTAGCCAAAAGAATTGATAGATTATATGAATTGGTTTTATGGCAAGAATGGAATGAGAGTTGTTATTATTCATCAAATAATATTTCTTCAAATATGGAACTGTGGCACAAACGTTTCGGGCATATCGAAAAAACATATTTGCTGAAGTTGTTCAATGAAAATATGGTTGATGGAATGAATTTAATACCAGAAGAAAACCCTAAAATATATGAGACATGTGTAGAGGGAAAACAGTCAAAATTGCCCCATAGAAAGGAAAGAAAAAAAACCAGTAGACACCTGGAATTAATTCACAGTGATGTATGTGGTCCAGTTACTCCAAACTCCTGGAATGGAAACATGTATTTTCTCACATTTATAGACGATTACTCCCATTTCACTGTTGTATATATTTTACGGAAAAAGTCCGAAGTATTGAAGTATTTCAAAATATATGAAGCCTGGGTAACTGCAAAATTCAGTAGCAAGATATCTCGTTTGCGGTCTGACAATGGAGGGGAATACACATCTCAAGACTTCAAAAACTTTTGTGAGGAGAAGGGTATCATAACGGACTATACCATACCTCAAACTCCAGAACAAAACGGATTAGCCGAAAGAATGAACCGTACTATTCTGGAGAAAGCAAGATGCATGATGGCTGGGGCAGAATTACCCAAATTCCTCTGGAGTGAGGCTGTACAAATAGCTGTAAATAGGAGCCCAACATCATGTCTCCAATTCAATACTCCTGCTGAGCTGTGGTATGGATCAAAACCAGATGTTTCTAAACTTAGAGTATTTGGTTGTATTTGTTATGCATTGATTCCAAAAGAGAAACGAGGGAAAATGGATTCCAAAGTGAACAAAATGTTCATGGTAGGATACACTGCTAATGGTTACCACCTTTGGGATCCCAAAAGAAGGAGAATCATTTCGGCACATGATGTTAAATTTGATGAACATTGTATACATTTTCCAATACGTGAATGGTTCGAAGTTAAATCCAATGGAGACGAAAACCCTCTCGAAGTAGTGCGTGAAAAAGCTGATGAAAATGAAGTGATGGAAAAAACGTCAAAAGTGACAGTCGAAACCGATTTAAGAACTGAGAAGGGCCAAAACTCCGACTCCGTTGAACTTCAGAGCTCAAGAAGTTACAGATCCAGAAAGCCCCCATTGTGGTTGGAAGATTCCACATGCCTCGCCCTGTGTGCACAATCTTTCGTTGATGACGTTCCTGTTGACATTAATGACATTGAAAATTTCCCAGACAGAGCTGAATGGTGGAATGCTGCTTCAGAAGAAATGAATTCTCTGTCCAAAAATAAAACATGGACATTGGTAGAACCACCTGAAAATGCTACTATAATAAGTTCTAAATGGGTTTTCAAACGAAAACCAAGTGAAAATGCAAAGCCCAAATATAAAGCCCGTTTAGTAGCGAGAGGATTCCTACAAAAACCAGGTTTGGATTATAATGAAACGTTCGCACCGGTAGTGAAACTTACAACTATTAGAATACTTCTAGCTTTGGCTTTTCAATACGATATGTTTTTACATCAACTTGATGTGAAAACAGCATTCTTGAATGGGTTCCTGAAAGAACCACAGGGTTTTGAGAAAAATAATCAATTGGTTTGTAAACTCAATAGATCCCTGTATGGTTTGAAGCAGTCTCCCCGATGCTGGAATGAACGATTTGAAAGTTTCATGATAACTTCGAATTTTAAAAGGTCAGAGTTTGATCACTGTCTATACATGAAACTAGGAAAACCTGAACCTATTTTTCTGCTTCTCTATGTGGACGATATAATTTTGTGCTCGAGAGATGATATGGAAATTCTAAAATTGAAAACCACTTTACAAAATGAGTTCGAGATGGTGGATATTGGAGAGTTGAAGAACTTTCTGGGATTGAAAATCGAAAGAAATTCTGGTGGTGATGCTATATACATTAGTCAAAAAGAATACTTGATGAATGTTTTGAAGCGATTTGACATGAAAGACTGTCATTCAGTGTCAACTCCAATGGACAGTAAAATGCAAATTCCAAAGGATGATAATGGTATTCTATTAGAAAAACCTTACAAACAGTTGATTGGATGCTTAATGTATGCAATTTGGGATCACGACCAGATCTCTGTACTTCAGTGAATTTCTACAGTAGGTTCCAAAATTGTCCAAATGAAACACTTTGGAGGGGACTCAAAAGAGTTCTGAGATATATTGAAGGAACTCTGGACTTGAAGTTAGTTTTCAAGAAAGATAAGTCTCAACCGACATTGATAGGTTATTCGGACTCGGATTGGGTAAGTGATTCGATAGATAGGACGTCTACTACTGGATATGTGTTCAAAGTACATGGTTGCACAGTGTCGTGGGTGACGAAGAAACAACCAACTGTAGCCCTATCATCGACCGAGGCCGAATATATGGCTCTCACTGCTGCTACCTGTGAAGCTATATGGTTGCAAAATATCATAGAAGATATAAATTTTCCCGTTCCGAGACCAACAGTCATTTTCGAAGATAATCAAGGTGCTATTCAGATAGCTAAAAATCCAGAAGGACGAAGCACATAGATATCAAACATCACTTTATCAGAGATGCTATACGACAAGAACTGATAGAAGTGAAATACATTTCCACCGGTGATCAACAAGCAGATATTCTTACAAAAGGATTGCCAGGTCCTGCTTTCCAAAAACAAAGACAACGACTTGGACTTCTAATCCCGAACAATATAATTATGGAGGGGTGTTGAAATAATAATATTGTTTCGTCAGTTTTGTTCATTTTTGTTTTTATCGTTTACATGGAAATGTATATATTATATAAATAAAATATAACAATTTTTGGTGTATGAAAATTATATTTTGATCAACGTCAAATATATATATTAAAAGTGAATACATCATAATTTAAAAGAAGATACATTGAGCGCCAGGTTATTTTTGAGGAAAATGACCAAAAACAAAATAGATTCTTGTTGAAGAATTTGATGTGCACTTCTCAGCAGTAAAACAATAATACTATGACCAGCGAGTCAGAATATGTGTTAGAGGGAAATACTTCTCAATCCGAAGATCGTGAACTTGTGCAAGAGCCGGCAGACAAAAAAACTAAGACTAATGGAAAGGAAAAAGTCACGGATTATTTCACCGTTGAACAAGATCCGAAGAGTACGAAAAGACTGATAAGCAAGAGAAATGCACGCTTTGAACAACAAAACCCACCGTACTAAAAATGAAAAATTGTGGAACATCTGCATTAAAAAGGTATTTGCAATCCAAACATACCAAAATCTATGAACAAACTTTTGGGAAATTAGAACATTAGACTTGCCGTGCAAGTTCCACTGCAAGCACCAATACCAATAAGGAAAGTACGATTTTAAGTTGGCTAAGTGGTAGTGGCAGTACTACAAATGAAAGGGTAAGTTATTTTCTATCATCTATTATCTTCAAAAGCAGGTATAGATAATATTGAATATATTAAGATTGCATAGACTGCGCTGCTGCTTATATGCCAACCACTGTGTAGCGGAATTTGCAACCAAACAATGCAAATCCCTCAATAATCAGCCTTTAGCCAGGTTATCGCTGAACGCTGAAATACGGTTTCACAGAATAGTATATTACACAACTAGTGTGGAAAGTGATACATTTCACACGAGTGAGAATGTTGTTGAACGTGGCGATAGCCGAGTGAGAAAATCTCACGAGTGTAAGAGAGTCACTTTCTTACTAGTTGTGTACACTATTTTTCCTACGAACACAATAAATTTTCTTCGAGATTTGTATTGAATTTTGTAATTAATACTCTTTATTTTCTGCACGTGTGTGGAAAATATTCACCACACATGTGTGGAAAATATTTTGATGTCAACATTACTTTCCACACATGTACGAACATGGTTTTTGCCCCACATGTGTGGAAATATTTCTGCGCACGTGTGAAATTTAGTAGTTTATAAACAACCAAAGAGTGCGAATTTTGTTATTTTCGGGTGATGTGGTCCTAGAAAAAAAATATCACCTTCTTAAAACAAAAACTACTTATTACTACTTTTTGGAAATTATAATTCGTAAATACATTGATATATTTATATATTAATTTGATTTTTCCTACATTTTCAGGATTTCCAGCAAGATAAGTTTCAAAAGCTACTTGTGGTGTATATGGTGAAAAAGTACCTACCGTTCAATTTTTTCGAGGACGAAATAAGTTTACAAGTTTATATACTCAAATCCTAACGCAATTTTGCCTGGTAGGAATAAAATGAATTCTTTGGCAATGGAAATGTTCGGGTCAGCACATAATCCCCTCAAAAGTTTACTAAAGATATATAAATCAAAAATCTCATTCACAATAGATGGTTGGTCTTCTTTTAGTATGAAAGGGTACTATGGAATTACTGCTCATTCCTTTGATAATAATTGGAAACTGCATGCCATCCTTTTGGATTTTGTTTCGGCGCATGGACAACATACTGGCAGATGGATAGCAAAGCTTTTTGCTGATACATTGGAATTCTACGATTTAACAAATTATGTGCAAGGAATTACAACCGACAATACAAACAGCAATTTCACATTTATGAATGATCTTACAGGCTTTATTTCCGACATTGACCCTAAAAATAGTCACTTCGTATGTTTTGCGCATATTTTAGAATTGGGGGCAAGAGATTTTATAAAAATACTTGATTCGAATTCTGAGTTTCAAGAGACAGAGACAGATGCTACCCTATCGGACAGTGATGAAATAACTAGAGATCTAAATTCGCTATCTCCAATTAAAAAAAAATCATTGTTTTAAAAAAAAATAAAAAATTCTGAAAATCTGCGCAACGATTTCGAAAATTTTTGCACTACTCTGAATTTAACAATGGCTATGCCGAAATCAGATGTCATAACAAGATGGAATTCAGCTTTGGATATGCTTCGATGGGGCCTCAATATGAAAAAGTCTATAAACATTCTTTGTGATAACACAGGAAATATGAAAACTTTGAAGCCTACAGACATGGAGTGATCGATAATAGATCGAGTTTGTAAATATCTGAACAGTTTCAAGGCAATTTCCAAAACATAAGAGGGTGAAGCATATTGCACATTTCCGATGGTGATAATTGATATGAATATGCTCCTGGATAAGTTAGAACAAAGGGCTATTGAACTCGATAATAATCCAAGTAGAAATGAGACTGATGAAAAATTCATTTACAGTATTCAAGCGGCTAAAGATAGAATCATCAAACATTACCAAAGAACCAACTGGATGTACTGTGTTGTGTAATCTTAGATCCCCGGCATAAAGTGGAAACATTCTCCAATACAAGTTGGGGAAAAGACTTGGAAAAGGAAGCAGTCAAACACTTTGAAGAAATTTTTAAAACAAAATATTTTCAGCCAGGTCTACAGAGCACAACAGCATCATCTCCATCTTCAAAGGATAAATACAGTGAGTTTGACATCGATCTCCTAAGTTTATTCAAGAAATCGCCTGTGAATCGAGCAAATGAAATGGCTTGGCGTTATGGAATAGACAAATTCCTGTCTGAACCACGTGCTAACAGTTCTGAAGATATATTAGAATGGTGGAAGAGGCACGAAAACATTTTTCCAAACTTGGCCAAAATGGCCAAAGATTTTTTATCAACGCCAGCATCTTCAGCTCCTGTTGAAAGACAGTTCTCCAGAGCTGCTCTGACTGTTACAAAAACCCACAATAGATTAGGCGACAAACCCATAAGATGCCTCATGTGCCTTAAATCCTGGATGGAAAACAGTGCTTGGAGGTTTCTCAATATTAAAAAACAATTTTTTTCAATATTTTGTATTTTGTTATGTTTTATAGCGATTCAATTTGTGTTTCCATTTCAAAATAGTTTATATTTTTGGTTCTTTTATACAATAAGTTTCATAAATAAAAGTTTTATTCGCAACGTTCATTCTCATTATTTTCATCATTTATAAAACAGCCAAAAATCAAGTAGCTTGATAGAAGTACTTGATAAATAAATACTTGACTTGACATTAAAAACTACTACTTGACTTGAACTTGACTTGATTTCAAGTCAAGTCAAGTCAAGTCAAGTAGCTTGAATATCAAGTCAAGCCGTGAATCTCTGTATATGATACATGTATTTACAATTGAAGAATGAAAATAAAAAAAGTGGTGCTACAATGGTAATCTACTTGGTGTAATTGGTTGAATTATCAAAGAAATAATAGTTTTGTTGGCTCTTTGACTCTCGATGTACAATAAATGTCTGCTGGTTATTTGAATATTGCTTCTGATCAGGTTCATCGTCAGTTAGGAACCTACTTCAGAGTTCTGCGAAGAAGTGGATTCTTGAGATGAGTACTAGTGCTGGGGTTGTACCCTTTCGTGGTCCTAGGCAGCCTTTCTGAATTGTACGTTGATCGATAGTTCTCCTTTGTGATCAGACAAAGCTGTGGACAACAAACACCAAGCAATATCTTGTTACAATTTGGTTCGAAGAACCGAGAGTGAGCAAAATTGATAGGGAAATTATTCTGAGGGAATCAAGTACCAAATACAAATGTTGGCATATTCCAACTGCAACTGTGCTTATGCTACATATGAGATTACAAATTGATCCAATACACTATATGTAAGATTACAAACAAGTCTAATGATTACATTATATCTGAAATAACAAAGGAATCTACGTTTGCTGAGTCAAACAAGAAAAATTAATACACTCAATTGAGAACAATTAGATTAGTCTTACTTTGATGCTCAACGTTTTATCACATAAGGAATGTGCAATTCATTCATTACAATATATATATATATATATATACATATAAGTTTGAGAAACAATATGTGCTCAATGTAGTTATAACTCGAAGCGAGCTGAGAGAGTTTTGAATGATTTCAAGCTAAACAATTATGCCCAAAATGGTCTAAATAACTCAAAATTGTTGATCTCTTGTACCAACAACAAATAACATGACTATTTCCTCCAAGTGAGGAGAGAGAGAGAGAGAGAGCGTGTGCAACGGGCTATATAGATATATGCCCCGAAATGACACGTTAAATACTTCGAATCAAGCAGGAGGTTTGTTTTGAACTAAGGAAAGAAGTTTCGCAATGTTTGGAGATGTAAAGTTGTACTTTGGCTATACTTTGCCTCAAAAAGATAGAAAATGGTCAAAGAAAGATCTAGCCATGAAATCGAAGAATCGCAAGTGAGTCTAGCTTCTACTGATTACAGTAAGAAGGAATGAAACACTCATTTGTAAATCCCATCTCTCCAAGCTGCTAGATAGTTCGGCAATTCTCAAAAACTCTACTGCATCGAAACTGTGGTAGCGATGTGATCCTGATCTGAATAAAATCAAATTTTTTGGTTGTGTATCATACAAAAGAGAATCGTTAAGGCAAATTGAATTCGCACATTCGAAAAAAAAAATATTTATTGGTTACTGCAATAATGGATATACATTGTATGATATTAAACAAAAAACGTGGTTGTAGCAAGATCTGTTATTTTTTATGAAAACAGGATATAAAAGACACAACAAATACAAAAGTACAGTCTATAGGAATTGAGGAACAAAATGAAAAACAGGATGAAGAAGAAGAAAGAAATGAAGATGATATGATTACTATCAACTCTAGTAATGAAACCGAGGAGGGCAGTACGAACGTTCGTAGAAGCCAAAGAAATAGAAAACTGCCAAGACATTCACTTGATTATGATTTGGACTGTGACATGCAATTAATGGCAGCTTTATCAACTGGTAACTTTCCCCACGAAATTCCTAAAAGTTATAATGAAGCTTTGCAAATGCAAAACGCATGGGATATACCAATAAACGAAGAATTGAAGTCATTGGAACAAAATTACACTTGGAAAATGATTTCGCCACCTCCCAATGCAAATATTATAGACTCTAAGTGGGTATTCTGTGAGAAAATGGTAGCTGAGAAATTGAAGAAGGCCAGGTTGGTAGCCAGAGGCACCAGTAGCAAGAATGATGACACTGAGAGTGTTACTTGCCCTAGCAGTAGAAAATGATTTTACTATCCATCAGTTAGATGTGAGTTCAGCTCTCTTGGAAAGTAATCTGACTGAGGTAGTTCATATGAAACCACCTGACGGCTTAACTAGTTGCACACCAGGTCAAGTATGTGATTAAAAATGGCACTTTATGGTCTTAGACAAAGCCCTAAATGTTGGAATGATTGTATAAATGATTTTTTATTGAACCTGAATTTTGTAAGCTCTAAATCTGATATATGTCTTTATTATACAAAATGTATTTTTTTACTTATGTGGGTAGATGATTTAATCATTTTGTCTAGATCAGTAAATGAGGTGAACCAAATGATAAATAAAATTTCTTCAAAATTTGAAATAAGAGACGACAAAAAAAAATGGAAAAATAAGATTTTTGGGTATTGAGAGACAAAATAATAGTATCTTCAAGTGTCAAAAACTTATTGAAAAAGTTTTAAATCATTTTAACATGACATACAGTGAGATTGCCAGAACTCCTTTACAACCTAAATTGAATTTACAAAAGGATGATCCCAATAATAATAATTTTAAAGTTCCTTATATTGATTGGCAGTGATGTTAGGAATACGTCCAGATTTATGCTACGCCGTATGCTATTTTAATAGATATCAAAATTGTCATGATGAAAATTACTGACAGTATCTTAGAAATGTCCCTAAATATCTTCAAGGTACCAAAGATTTAAGCTTAACCTACTATAACAATTCCAAAGAAATAAATATATCATCTGCCTTCGTAGATTCTGATTATGCAAGTGATCTAAATGATAGAAAAAGCATAACTGGTTTTTCCCTTAAAATAAATGCCAATACCGTATTATGGAATTCAAAGAAGCAATCAGTTGTAGCTTTATTAAGTTGTGAAGCAGATATATAGCGTTAGCTTTTTACACAACTGAGTGTTTGTTTTTAGGACAACTACTTACTATATGACTTAATTAATTATGATGTATATCCTATCAAAATCTATGAGGAACCAGTCTACAATTAAAATGGCAAACACTTATGAAACTAAAAGATCAAAACATATCAATGTCAAATTGCATTTTATAAAGGATCTGGTTGATCAGAAGGAAATTCAAATAGAATATATTCCTACAGATGAACAAGTTGCAGATATTTTCAGAAAAGCTTTAAGTGTTAATAAATTTGTGTTGTTTCGAAAGGCACTCAATATGATATGACTGATATCCAAACTTTACTTTGTTTATTTATAATAGTATATGTACTTTCATCATTGTAGAATTGGTAGGAAGTATTGAAATACAATTCTATATGCAAACCTACCCTTAACCATATTAGGCAACCTTGTAAAAGGTGTCATCTGTCACTTGTCTTGTAAGAATGTAATGTAAGCTTTGGATGTACTTTTAATGGTTGAAATAAATAAATATATCTGTGAACAATTCAGTAATCATTAATAAAGAAACATCAAAGTGAACGACAAAACTCTGCAATCGACAAGTTTCACTAGAGGTGCTGTTATGAAAGATACAACAGGACGAATAGGCTGTTTTTTTTGTGGAATAGTCCAAATCTTATGGATGATATTTTTTCAAGAAAACTTTATAAAAAGGCAACAACAGAAGTGTTTCCTACTCAAAACTATAAACATAATTTCAAAGTTATCACATATTTAGTCCATCCTACCGAAAAAAATTTCTTCCTTTTTGCGTCAATATCGCATTTAAAACAGATAATAATTCAAGTAAATTTATTAAAAACAATAAAGATAAAACTGACAAATCTGATGAATCTGGAGTGAATAAGTTAATTTGTGGCTCTTTTGCTAGTTTTTACATAGGTCAAACAAGCAGAACATCCAAAAAACGATTATCAGAACAAAGGAACTGTTTCGTCAATGGAAAAACAAATTCAACTTTTGCTACTCACCTCTTGACCGAGAAATTGTTTTGTTAACGATTTCGAAATATTACATAGGGTAAAAATCAGGTTTTTCTTAAAATAGTTTTCGTCCAAAGTATAGCCATTTTTAAGTTCATAACTTTGCCACCTCAAACTTCATATATTTATTTACATTTATTGTACATTTATTCAGTGTCTAAATGAAATATAATATAGGAATAAAAGTTAAATAAAATGGTTCGTGGTCCATCTATACCGGATACGTGCGGGATAGATGGGCCAAACCTCAGGGATAGACGGACCAGTGTTGTTAAAAATAAAGTGTAATGGGCTCAGAACACAATGAAGTAACGCATAAAAAATGGAGTATAATATTCAATATACATATTATATCATTGAAGTTAAAATAAACAAATTTTTGTACATAAAAAAAACCAGAATGATAACCTTAGGAAATAAAATCAAACTCTACTTTTTTTAGCTTTAAGTTTATCATTTATTTAGCATCTGTTTTACCACAATAATCACATTTATCATCATATCGAGTACATCCTTCATGAACAAGAAACACATTTAACCCAGTCTTCATTCTTGTTCGTGTCATTATATTTCTCCCCACACCAAACACATTCGTTTTCATCCCAGTCACTAAAACTATCTGATCCGTCATCACAAATTTCATCAATATCAATTTCCTCTGAGTCTGAAGAAGTAACCGGTTCTGAAGTTTTTAAATTTTTATTCTTTTTTGGTGGCTCTCTACTTTTTTTTAGATTGATCTTTGTTTCCAATTTTTTTTTCTTTCTTTCTTCTTTTGTTCTTTAATTGTTTTTCTCATTTTTTTACTTTCTCTTTTGTGATTTAGACAAGTTATGTTTTCGAGCGAGCTCAAAACAGTTGAAACCGTTTGCGCTCTCCTTTTGATTGCCTGTACTTTGCTTACGCATGGTATTGGGTGTATTTTATCCAATATTTTTGAAGGCGTGATTTCATCATATCTTGTAACTTCTTGTAAAACATCATTAGTGCTAGTCCAAAACATGAGTTTGTAGCTTGTGTACAGGCACATTTTTTTGTCTTGTAAGCCCACTAGGTCCCGCAACTACTAGGACATCATTTGTAGTGCTACTTTCAGAACATGAGTTAGCTTTAGCTTGTGTTACATGCGTATTGTTTTGTCTTGTAAGCCCACTAGGACCTGCAACTGCTAGGGCATCATTTGTAGTTCTACTTCCAGAACAAAGAGAGTTTTCAACAGTAGAGTTAGCTTGTGTTGTTTCTGAGGTATCTGAGAGAAAGACGTATTCAGGAATTGCATTAGGATCAAACGGAATGATTCCACAGGTTTTGAAACCGTTAACTCCGTTGCTTACACTTGCTGATTTCCCCATCCAGAACTTAAAAGTCACCAAACTGAAGTCGAGTGATTTTTCGTGAAGGGTTATTAGTCATGTAGCAATTACATGCTGAGTAAAAGTGTGCTTTCAAAGATTTGAAGAACGAACGATCCAATGGCTGCAGCCAATGGCTTGTATGGGGAGGTATACTCATTAAAAGGATGTCGTTTGTTTCGGCAATCTCCAGCATTTCAATGCTACTGGTGTGAGATGTATGACCATCAAGAAGAAGAAGGACTTCTCCTGATGGTTTCCTGGGCATGAAATGGGTTTTCAACCAATCAAAAAATATTTCATTATTAACATAAGCTGACTTTTGCGACATTTTAACTTGAGAACCAGGTGGCATTCCATAACGAAATTCTTGCTTTAGGTTTTTACCTTTCATTATGACATAAGGCGGCAGGAAGCTGAAACTGATTTCGTTTCCCCTTTCTCTCCCGAAGCCACGCATGTAACATTCCTAGAACCTTTGACCGCAATAACTTCTCCCGGTTCATTTGCAATCCAGTCTCGTCCATTTTGAACACATTTCCGGGCTTGTCTATTAGTTGATGTTTCATGAGAACACTTCGTAATAAGTTGAAATAACTTTCAACAATATTTTTATTCAGTCCCTTGGCCCTAGAAATAGAAACGCCTTCCGCCGGTCGAATTGAAAGTTCAGGGTTTCGAGAAAGGAAAGATGATAGCCAGTCGTAGCCAGCTCGCTTTGTTTCTCTATTGAAGGTATGCTTCAAGTTCGGTGTTTCTGCCAGCTCGAAAGCCATGGAACTTACCGAGTCTCTATCAGGTGTGAAACCACGCGACTGAAGCTTTTTAGTGTGTGAAACAAATTTCTTTTCATTTTGAACACCCAAAGTGGTACACTTCCCCATGGAACCCTTGGGTAAGACTTTAGATTTAAAGCGCCTTTTCAGAGTCGTTTTCAAGATTCCAAACGCATTAGCAGCTGCATTGACACCCATATTTTTTTGTTCAACTGCTTGAACTGCTTTACTTAATGCTTCTTCCGATCATTCGCCACGCCCCGATGTCCCTGTTCTTACATACGCTGTTGGCATTTCTGTAACAAAAAATAACCAACTTTATTTCAGAGAAAAAAACTACTAGTAAGCGACCTAAATGTGAACACAAATTTTATTTGAGGCAATATTTCAGATAGTATAATGCTTGGTCCGTCTAACCCCCAACATTTTACCTGGTCCATCAATACCGAATTCCCGAGGTCCATCTAACCCATTTGATCCGGTATAGATGGACCTCCTTTGTACTTGCTAGTTAGTGACATACGACCCGCCATGTTAGTTTAGGAGGTTAACTCTTTTGGCCATAATACAACAGAAATCGTTCAATCGAAATGTTTAAACATCAAATGTAAATTGAGCTGGAAAAATTCTTGTACTCACCAAAACAGGAAAATCGCTTTTTCACAAAAACTATGAACAAATCTATCTGAAAGGAAGGAAGCACACACAGAACACGACTAAGAGTACAGACTGAAACAAATACGGCGGTACTCAAGCGGACGATGCGAGAACTATATGACTGGTCCGTCTATCCCGGTGGTCCATCTATCCCTAACTAACTATAGAAAAGAAAGGTTATAAACCCAACCTTCTAGAAAGTTTTGAAATTAATAAATGCAAAAAGTCGCAATATTTGCTTGATGACCAGATCAACTTAAATAGTTCTCCTTTGTTGAATTTGTTTTACTGAAGATTAAACAGGTCATGTATATAATCTCAGTTCTACTTAGCCTCATTCCCAATGAATACCTAATGGATAATCCTTATTATTCTTATCCCTAATTAGATTAATATATACCTGCTACTACCTGCCTTGACTATACATCGTGATTGATGAGTTAGTATTATATCCACATGGAAAAGCTATTATATAGCGAATCACGTGTAGTGGTTTTGTAAACCCAGTTTAGTGAAAATTATTTAGTGAAGTTAGTGTCTTTTGTTTACTTTAATATGGATTTTCATCAAGTATCTGCCGCATCAATTCAAAATATATAGTTGTATATTTTTACTTCCTATTCTTTTTATTGCCTTTGCTTTATGTTCATATAATTTTTCAGTAGTGGGTATCATCTTGACTATTCCTATACAACATGGGAATTTTTATCATTTGAAGGAAATAAAGAATTTGAATTTGAAAAATTTGAATAAGAGTAGTTTTCATCCTAACTTTTGCATAAATTAAAAAAAAAACAGAAAACAACGGGACTTCTCGAAATACTACTAGCATACATATACATTTCTTGTAATCAAATTTTTTTTATTATACAGGGTGGGGCACCCCATACGACACGGTCCCTGTAAACCAAACCATTGTTTTTTTCGGGAATTTCTCCATTTCATTATATGTATATTTATTAAGGCTGCAAAAGGAAATTATTTTGGAGTCTACAGGGTGGCTCAAAAAAGTGTGACATATCAAGGTTGTGTTTTTTCAAATGGAACACCCTGTATTACGTTACACTTTTGAATAGGTCAGGAAAAAATAATATGATTCCGTATGAGTTACTAGGTACTTAACTATAACCGCTATCGAGTTATTGATTTTTTTATGAAAATGCTAGGTATAATTGAAAACTAAATAACATCGAAATGTATAGAAATCGTCCCTTCGAATTCTGACCAAGCATAAAAGAGGTTTTGGGCTATTGATTTCGATAAAACCCGTTTCTCAATATCATACAAAATGTTCAAAAATCATTGTCACTTTTTTATAATTTCGGACAAAGATAACTTTGTTATTTCAAATAGAACACCCTGTATTTTTTTAGTCTGAACAATATAAAATTCAATTAACTTCAATTTCATATTGGAGTTCCCTATACCTAACCTAAATAGTTTTTCAGATATTGGCTTTTTCAAATAGTGGTTCTTATTTCAATGTATTCTTTGAATCAAGATAGCTTTGAAACGACATTTATTCAACTTGTTGAAAGAATTCTTATTGACAGTTATTGTGTTTTACGTTATTCAAAACATTCACTGAATTATTAGCGTCGAAAATGAAAACTTATCCCATTCAAGAGCGGATAGATATGATTTAAGCGATTGGTGAGTGTTTAGAGAATTGCCTTTTGGCGTCGAGGGTGTATGCCCAAAAATATCCAGACCGGAATCATCCAAACAAGTTGGTTTTCAAACGATTGCTACATCAATTTCGTGGGACTGGAAGTGTAGCTTATGAAAAGGCAAATAGACCAAAACATATCATTGGAAATGAGGAAAATGAATTTCTTATTATGGGATCAATCATAGAAAACCCTCATACGTGTCAACGTAAGATCGAGAAAGACACAGGGATAAGCAGACGGAGCATTTTTAGGGTAATAAAAAAATACAAATTTCACCCGTGCCGTATTCAGATGCATCAGGAATTATATGAAATAGACTTCCATCGACGAATCGAGTTTTGTCTATGGGTTCTGGACAAGTTTAGTGAGGATGAACATTTTTTGGATTCCATTTTATTTTCTGATGAATCTACTTTTCATAACAATGGCTTAGTGAACAGACACAACTTCCATGATCATAGTGATGTGAATCCTCATTTTTTTTGCACTCTGGATCACCAGAATAGACGGTCTGTTAACGTGTGGGGAGGAATTATAGGTACACAAGTTATAAGACCATACTTTTTTTATGGAAACTTGAATGGTCAAAAATTTTTACAATTTTTACGAGATGATCTGCCTGAGCTTCTGGAGAATGTGCCGCTAAATATCAGACAACGGATGTGGTTACAATTGGATGGAGCTCCGGCACATTTCAAATTCAGGGTCAGACAGTTTTTGAATATGTGCTTTCCGAATAAATGGATTGGTAGGGGAGGACCACAAAATTGGCCAGCAATATCACCAGATTTGACTTGCCTCGATTTTTTCCTATGTGGATACTTGAAGAATGAGGTTTACGACATTCCTCCAACCACACTGGAGAATTTGAAGGAGAGAATAAGGGCTGCTTTTCGAAGAGTGACGCCTCAAATGTTATTAAATGTTAAGAAGTCTTTCATAGAGAGAGTGGCTCTTTGTATTCAACAGGATGATCATCATTTCGAGCACCTACTTTGAATTAAATACATTTGTGTTTCATATTTTGTTGTTTCAGTTGAATAATAAAAAAAAATATTGTATAGTCTGTTTAATTAACTACTGTCAGAATATGAATGTAAATGATAACTTCATTTTAGTGAACAGTAAATATTTTCGATGAAGTGAAGTATAACAACTGTCAATGAGAATACTGTCGTTTCAAAGCTATCTTGATTCGAAGAATGCATTGAAATAAGAACTACTATTTGAAAAAGCCAATATCAGAAAAACTATTTAGGTTAGGTATATGGAACCCCAATATGAAATAAAAGATAATTGAATTTTATATTGATCAGACCAAAAAAATACAGGGTGTTCTTATGAAATAACAAAGTTATCTTTGTCCGGAATTATAAAAAAGTGAAAATGATTTTTGAACATTCTGTATAATATTGAGAAACGGGTTTTCTCGAAATCAATAGCCCAAAACCTCTCTTATGCTTGCTAAGGGATGATTTCTATACATTTGTATTTATTTAGTTTCCAATTGTACCTAGCATTTTCATAAAAAAATCAATAACTCGAGAACGGTTATAGTTAGGTACATAGTACCTCATATGAAATCATATTATTTTTTCCTGACCTATTCAAAAGTGTAACGAAATACAGGGTGTTCCATTTAAAAAAAAACACAACTTTGATATGTCATACTTTTTTTAGCCACCCCGTAGACTTCAAAATAAGTTCCTTTTGAAGCCTTTATCAATATACGTATAATGAAATGGAGAAATTCCAGAAAAAATTAGTGGTTTGGTTTACAGGGACCGTGCCGTATGGGGTGCCCCACCCTGTATTCTACACCTTATAAAAAAAAGTTTCATTTAGCGATTCTCCCTTTCACGGCTCAGATACCTCTCGACTCTCGAACCTCAACAGTTTATTATGAAACAATTATTATCTATCAGGATACGGACGAGAACCCCTATATGTCGGTTAAAAAGCAGTGCACGTGTTTGGCTCGCGTTTGCTTCCTCGTTTGCCATATGACGGCCGAGATCATTGTAGAGGATTGCGTTCCTCGCCTTGTGTCGGACAGAAGCCCGCTCATGTGCGCGACTTGTGCTGCTTTGGCCAGGACCGTTTTGCAAAAAATAGAGCGAATCATAAGTTCGGGTAACATTTTGTATGAAACTCATATGAGAGATAAGTGCCATGTGAAGTGGAATGAATAGAAAAATCGAATTTAAACGGTTTTCTTCACATAAAGGATTCAATATAAAATTGAACCAGAGAAAGGTAGATCTCAGGTGAAAAACAACTACTTTCCTGGAAATACCACGCAGAACATTGAATGATATTCACCTGAAAATCCATGCATACTTCCATATAATATCAAAAGGATTCAATAAATGTTTTTCTGATAAGCTCGATTATGTTTATTTGTAACGTGTTCACCTAACAATCCGCATACCGGTTTCAGGCTTCTTGGCCCTCATCAGTACGGAGTGTCAACCACCAAAGGTCAAGAACTCTGGCTGAAGTGAGACACACTAAACAAACCATCATCGATCTTGTAACACCTATGGTACGCCGGAAAGATAAACTTTAACTGGCGGTACCTGGTGACAGAAAGAAACCTCCGAAAATCTCCCATCGATAGGTTTCTAAATAAAGATTCCTTCTCAGTAGGAAATTGAAGCCCGTCTAGCATATGAGGAGATAAGTGCCATGTGAAGTGGAATGAATAGAAAAATCAATTTAAACGGTTTCTTCCATAAAGGATTCAATATAAAATTGAACCAGAAGGTGGTCTCAGGTGAAAACAACTACTTTCTGGCAAATATCCAGAACATTGAATGATATTCACCTGTCCATCGCATACTTCCATATAATATCAATGGACATTGAATGCAAATGTTTCTTTCTGATAAACTCGATTATGTTTAATTTATGTCGTGTTCACCTAACAATCCGCATACCGGTTTCAGGCTTCTTGGCCCTCATCATGTACGGAGTAGTCAACCAGCCAAAGGTCAAAGAACTCTGGCTGAAGTGAGACACAACGTAAACAAACCATCATCGATCTTGTAACACCTATAGGTACGCCGGAAAAGATAAACTTTAACTGGCGGTACCTGGTAGAAAGAAACCCCAAATCTCCCCTCGATGGGTTTCTAAATAAAGATTCCTTCTCAGTGGAATTGGAAGCCCGTCTACTATATGGATAACCATGTGAAGTGGAATGAATAGAAAATCGAATTTAAACGGTTTCTTCAAAAGGATTCAATATAAAATTAACCAAAAAAGGTAGATCTCAGGTGAAAAACAACCCTCTACCCTGGAAATACCCCGAAACCTTTGAATAATTTCCCTAAAACCCAAGGGAATTATAAATTTTTCTTTTGAAACCCAAATGTTTTTTTATGTCGATTTTTTAAAAATTTTTCCGCATACCGGTTTCGGTTCTTGGCCCTCTGGTAGGGTGATCTTTTCCGGCATATGGTTTACAAGATCGTGAGGTTGATTTTCTCATTCAGGATTTCTTTGGACCTTTTGGGGTTAATCCTACTGTAGGGCCAGCCTGAAACCGGGCGGATTTTGGTGAACCGTTAAACAAGGTTTAAAACTTTGCTTCAAGTATATTTTTGGGTTCTTTTTCGCTGAAACATTCCGCGGTTGAAGAACCCCATCCCCGGCATTATAAATTTTTAAACCGAAAAATGTTTTTAGTTTCTCATCGGCCGCGTTCTTTTGAAGTTTGGGAAATTTCGTTTGACTGGGCCCCGGGAAAGGGCCTCGACCGCTGCTTGGAATTGTTATTGAGGATAATCCCTGCTGAAAAAAACCGGGCTATTATTATGGCCTTTGCGTAATTTTTGATAACATCGTGTTTCGTGTTATTTGCGGAAAATTTTTTCCCAGTCTACCTTTTTTTTGAATCCTTTGAAAACTGTATTCCTTTCTTTTCCCCCTATTTATTTCCTAGGGAAGGCTTTTACTGAAGGAATCTTTTTTAACTATCAGGTGGGAAGGGGTGTTTTTTTTCTGTCATGGTGCCGCCGTTAAAGTTTTTTTCCGGCGTCCCTATGGGTTCAAGATCGTGATGGTTTGTTGTTGTTCTCCTTCAGCAGAGTTCTTTGAACCTTTGGCTGGTTATTCCGTGATGAGGCCAGAACCTGAAACCGGTATGCGGATTTTTGGTGACACGACAAAAATTTAAACATAATCGTTTCGAAAAAAACATTTGCATTCAATATTTATTATGGAGATCTGGATTTTCGGGGAATATCATTCAATGTTCTGCGTGTTTTCCGGAAGTGTTTTTTTTTTCCCTGGATCAAACTTGGTTCAATTTTATATAATGGAAAAAACCCCGATTCATCATTTTCAATGGGAAAAAAGGGGGCCACTCCTATGAAAATCTTTATTTAGAAACCTATCGAGGTGGGAGTTTTCCCGGATGTTTCTTTCTGTCACTAGGGTACCGCCAGTTAAAGTTTATCTTTTCCGGCGTACCTATAGGGGTTACAAGATCGATGATGGTTTGTTTATGTTGTGTCTCACTTCAGCCAGAGTTCTTTGGACCTTTGGCTGGTTGACTACTCCGTACTGATGAGGCCAAAAGCCTGAAACCGGTATGCGGATTGTTAGGTGAACACGACATAAATTAAACATCAGGCTTATCAGAAAGAAACATTTGCATTCAATGTCCATTGATATTATATGGAAGTATGCATGGATTTTCAGGTGAATATCATTCAATGTTCTGCGTGGTATTTGCCAGGAAAGTAGTTGTTTTTCACCTGAGATCTACCTTTCTCTGGTTCAATTTTATATTGAATCCTTTATGTGAAGAAAACCGTTTAAATTCGATTTTTCCAAACTCATATGAGTTTCCAACAAGAAAATGAGACAAATTAGAAGTTGAGAGTAAGAATTAACAAGCGGTTGTCAACCTACATTTCATTTATATGCAAATTACAAGTGACTCATTTATTTTTCTAGAGAATAACATATCGAAGCACTTGTAAAATGTGAGTTCTGTATTACTTGGCATGATGTTCTATTTTAACTCTTAAAAACGACTCTTTCAAACATCCCTTACAATCAAATCAAATCAAATCAACTTTATTTCAACAACAACAGTTATTACAGATACAGTTTCATTGGCTGATAAGTACGAAGGCGTATAAGGGCCAACAACAAAATATTTTTTAAAATATTAGGAATTGTCACTTCAAAGTGACAATTGTCACTTCGAACTGACAATTGTCACTTTGAAGTGACAATTGTAACTTTGAACTGACAATTGTCACTTCCAACTGACAATTGTCATTTGAAATGACAATTGTCACTTCGACGACAATTGTCACTTTGAGTGACATTGTCACTGAACTGACAATTGTCTTCGAACTGAGAATTGTCACTTTGAGTGACAATTGTCACTTTGAACTGAAATTGTCACTTCAACTGACAATTGTCGCTGAGTGACAATTGTCACTTCAAACGACATTGTCACTTTAGTGACAATTGTCACTGAACTGACAATCGTCACTTCGAGACTGACAATTGTCACTTTGAAGTGACAATTGTCCTTCGAACTGACAATTGTCACTTTGAAGTTGAATTTTGATTTAGTTATTCGATACAAACTATTGCAACAGCGAGCGGCGGGGTAAAACCCATTTCAGATGGTTCAATAATAAATTGCGAAAAAATTAAATGGTTCATCTATTGGTTTGAACTACTTACTCTATTTAACCCGAGGTTATTTGAAGAAAAATAGGATATTTATAAATTGATCAGAGAATATAGAAAAAAAGGTGATTTTAGATATTTTCGAATAAATACTTGGAACTGCACATAAGCCATAGTATTGGATTCTAACTGTTTTCGAAATTCTGCCATCTTCAAAGTTTTTTTTAACTTGTTGCCTTACTGGCCATCATGTAAAATTTCAATTGATTTTGAGGTTATTCGACATGCACAATCTATAAAAGTTTTTTCAATACGTTTTCCTATATCTATGTTGAAAATTGACTAAATATTCAACCTGTTTCATTTTGATGGCCTACTCTCCTATGAACATCTCATTTTGTATACAGGGTAGTTCCTTTCGAAAAATTATTGGAGTTTTTTCTCAAATGTCTCGGACGGACACAGTGCTCTTTTTTTTAAACAAAATAGGAGATTTTCCACGAGAATTCAATTGGTTTTTCTGAAATAGTTTTTTTATCGAAAAAGAAGTCATTTTCAATCAAGAATGAAGCAGTTGGCATCAAATGTCCTTTTTTAGTGACAATTCGAATAACCACAAAATCAATTGAAATTTTACATGATGGCCAGTAAGGCAACAAGTTAAAAAAAACTTTGAAGATGGCAGAATTTCGAAAACAGTTAGAATCCAATACTATGGCTTATGTGCAGTTCCAAGCATTCATTCGAAAATATCTAAAATCACCTTTTTCTATATTCTCTGATCAATTTATAAATATCCTATTTTTCTTTCAAATAACTCAAGTTAAATAGAGTAAGTAGTTCAATACCAATAGATGAACTATTTATTTTTTCAAATTTATTAATAGGACCATCTGGAAATGGGTTTTTACCCGTCATTCAAAGTGACAATTGTCAGTTCGATGAAATTTTGGTTCGAATGACAATTGTCACTGCATGTCACTTTGAAGTACTAATCCATTTTAAAAAATATTTTGTTGTTGGCCCTTATACGCCTTCGTAGATAAGAGCCATTTCAATGTAATATAATTATTCATTATACAAAAACAAAATATCATAAAAAAGAAGAATTAAAAAAAATATATTGAAAGTAAAATACAATAATCTTTATATAACATTAATCTTGCTTCTTCCAGAGTGGAGTAAAATACACCGGGCGTATGTCGCCTGTTTTGCTTTTTGCCCCATTGAAGAAGTTTCAATTTCTGTAATAACATTTTATAGCATATAAAGACAGTGGTAGAGAATGAAGATGAGAATGAAAAATGTAAATGCAAACAAAGGATAATTCGAATTTATAAAACAAAAATTATAAGAAAATATAAAAATAATAATGACGGTACTAAAAATGACAATCATAATGATAATGATAATGATAATGCAGAAGAAGGGATAACGATCGGCGATGCAGGATTTTGAGGTGAGTCTTCGAATCTTTTGCATTTTAAAATATTTTGAATGTTATCGGATTCTCTAGTATGTGTTGCTTGAGGGTTGGTTTGAATTTACTTATTTTTTTTTTTTTTCAGGTGTGTTGGAAGAAGGTTGTACAGTTTAGGTCCGAAGAAGAAAACAAATCTTTGTGTATGACTTTTTTTGAAGAGCGGAATTTTGATATGCAAGTTTTCGACTGATCTTGTGGTTTTGTGAGCGATAAAACTAAATTTCTGGATATTCGAAAACATCCATATCAAACATTGGTAGCTGTATAAGGATCTAATGTTAAATATTTTGGTTTCCCTGTATAGTTGCTCCGTTGGGAAACGTCTAGCTCTTCTAAATGTAATTTTCATTAATGAATTTTGAGTTGTTTGTAGGCAATTGATAGCATTATTGAATGCTCCTCCCCACACAACAATACAATATCTGAGTATAGATTCTACCAAGGAATTATATAAAATTAACATATTTTTTCGAGAGAGTATATCCCTAAGGGTGTAGAATTTGAACATGAGAAGTCTCATCCTTTTTATAACTTGGGAAATATGTTCTTCCCACCTCAGATGTTGGTCAATAACTACGCCCAGATATTTTATGGATGTCGTTTTTTCTATTTTTGGGCAGTTGCATGTCATATTCTTAGTGCAGGTGGGCATGTGTATTCTGAGTTTGTTGATAGGGTTGGTCATCAGAGTTTAATGAAAAGCACATAAATTTTGTCTTTTTTATATTTAGACTCAGTAGGTTATTGTTGAACCAGGTTTTCAATTTCTGTAGGTCTTCCTCAGCTCGATTGAAGATATTATGCCAACTATCATCTCTGAATATTAGAGCTGTGTCATCAGCGTAACAAATGACATGGCTATTGAAATTTTGAATTTGGGATATAGCGTTAATGTATACAAGGAACAGAATTGGGCCCAAACCTGTTCCCTGTGGTACACCAATAGATATATTTAATGGCCCACTGAGCTGGTCCCCGATTTTTACTTTTTGCGTCCGTTGTGACAAATAGTCCCGCAACAAGTCCAATGCATGGCCTCGAATTCCGTATGTAGAGAGTTTGTTCAATAGAATCTCATGTGAGACGGTATCAAAAGCCTTTGCTAAATCAATAAATACCGCTAGGCACTTTGATGATTTATCCAAGGCTTCAACTGTTTGACCTATAAAATCTATTATGGCATTTTCTGTGCTGGAATTTTTGATGAAACCAAATTGTCGTTCAGTTAGTACATGATATCTATTGAAAAATTCAATAAGTCGTTTTTTAAGTGATTGTTCAAAAGTTTTTGATAAAGTATTGATAACAGAGATGGGACGATAATTATTCATTCCATTTCGATTTCCAGATTTAAAAACGGGGGTGATTCTAGATTATTTCCATTGGTGTGGTATATTTGAGTTTTTGTAAGATAAGTTGATTATATGTACTAATGGTTTCAATAAATAGGGGTGAATATTTTTAATGAGGGTTGTTGTTATTCCGTCTGGACCTGGAGAACAATTATTTTTGAGTTTTGAAATTAATAGTATTACCTCGTTTTCATCAATAGGTTCGAGAAATAAAGTCGCCGTCACTGAAGGTTCTTTCAAAAAATTCTGTGGTAGATCACATTTTTAAATTTTTTTTGCCATATCCAATCCTATATTTGTAAAAAATTCATTAAATAAATCCGCTTTTTCTTTATTATTTACTGTAGGTTCCCTGTTCTCTTTAATAATAGTGGTATTTTCTATATGATTTTTATTCGATTCGGTGTTAGAAATCTCCTTTATTATTTTCCATGTCTGTTTACAATTACAAGCTTGTTTTTATAATATGAGTTTTTGTTCGTTTGAGTAAATTATTAAGTTTGTTTCTGTATTCTTTATATTTTCTTCGGAGTCTTCAGAGTGTTTATTCAAAAGTTTTTTTTTTTCAGATTGTCCCTAGTTTTTTAGAAGTTATCAAACCTGCTGTGATCCATGGTTTCAGTTTACTTATTTTCTTATTTGAACTAAACGTTTCGGTTGCTTCTGTTATATATTTATTTAATACCTCAATAAAAGCGTCATATGATTTTTGTGTTTCATTGTGTTGTAATATATTTTTTTTTTAAAATTTTAATTTTTCCAACCCTCTTTTTATTTTATTTTTGTTTTTTGGGGGGGGATATATATATGAGTGTTGAATAGTGATCTGTCATATCACTATGGATAACAGATGATTCAAAATTGATTTTATTTTGTAAAATTTTGTTTTTTTTTTCAAGAAAATATGATCGATAATCGATCTTGATTCTTGAGCTTCTCTCGTTGGTTCATTAATATAAGAAGCGAAACCATTTTCGGTCATCAGATTTTGGTAAAGGTTAGTGTCCTGGGAAACCGTATCTAATAAATTTATATTTATATCACCCAAAAATAATTCCACTGCTTGGCTACTAAAATTCAAAAAATAGTTTTCTATATCATTCGGGTAAAATGATAAAATGGATTTCGTTATACAGGGTGTCCCTGGACTTCTTTTCTTCTCGGAAATGTATAGATGTGGTCAAAATATCACCAGTACTCCATATAACTTTTGTTTCTAAAAGCCTTCGTTACCAAGTTACGGGCCCTCAAAGTTACAAAATGAAAAATGTTTTTCTTTGATAACTTTTAAAGTGAATATTCAAAATCACCTAAATTCTGGTGATTGACTGAACAAATGAATTCCTACGATGAGCTTTCATACAGGAGTCAGTTGTTTTGCTACAAAGTCAGGAACGGACTACCTCCGATGGTCCACACCCCAAAACTTTGAAATGACAGATAATTTTTCAATAGTTTTCAACAAAATAAGGTTACGTAGACAATTTTCTGAATAAAAGTACTCGTGTAGAAAGTCGATCGGAGCAACGATTCTTCATAAAAATGCAGTTTTACTCGACGACATCAAACCCGATCGTCCACCATTATTTGAAATGAAAAATTTTCACAGTAGAAATACTAATGCTAACTTGAAAAGGGAAACATTCTCAATTGAGAATGTTTCCCTTTTCAACATGAATACCCCACAAGAGGTTATCTTGACGATGGAAGATAGTGACTAAGGTTTATCTTTCAGTCGCAGATGATTCCACATCTGATTTTATGAACATCCTGTTTATATTTTCAACAAATCAACTAATGCTAACGTTAATTCAACAACATTTAAAACAGGGATAATACAAAATATGCTAAAATAAAGTCGTAAACAAAAAGTACAGTACCTAGTTGAAAGTTTCATTCACAATGTAGATATTTTTTCAAATGAAATATCAAAAATATTAAAAATTATTTGAGAGACCGAAAACAACTAGTTTATATTGAAAATACACTTGGTTCAATTGAAAGTATCAAATGTGGGGTACCACAGGGATCTATACTTGCTCCAGTTCTATTTTTGATATATATATATATATATATATATATATATATATATATAAACTCGATATCAGAACTTAAATTGAAAGGTCAAATTAACTTTTTGCTGATGATACAACAATAATATATTTTGCAGAGAACGAATTCGAAATTCTATTTAATATTGAACACGATCTTGAAATCTTATCTCATTGGCTCATCGCTCATAAACTGTTGTTAAATTTTATGAAATCATCAATTATGTTTATTTCTAAACGAAGTATTGCAACTGATTCACTAAGACCAATAATATTCAAAAATTCTCAAATTCAGTATACCAACAATACAAAATTCTTGGGTTTAAATATCGACACAACACTCTCTTGGTTCAATCATATCAACAATCTGAGAAAACAGCTTTCACCTTTGATTGGAATATTATTCAGAATAAGATAATATATCCCACTAAAATATTTGAAAATCATATATTTCAGTTCAATTAATTCAAAATTGCAATACCTCATATCTATTTGGGGCTCAGCCAAAGTTTCTATTTTGAAACCACTACAAACTTTGCAAGATAAAGCTATAAAATGCATATACAAATTGCCATTTTTAGAACCCTCAAAAAAATTATATAAACCTAATAATTCACTTAATCTTCGTTTTTTAAATGAATTTAAAATTTAAATTTTCATTCACTATGTTGATACAGGAAAAAAACATTCGGATCTTACTTTTGATCATATTTCAAATATCCATTATCATGAAACAAGAAATGTAAATAAAATAAACACATTACGTTTTAAATCAAACTTTGGAAAAACTTCTATTTTTTACGAGGGAATTGAGATATATAATAAAATACCACAGCCTACAAAAGAAATAAAGACTAAAACTAAGTTCAAAAAAGAACTTAAAAAATTTATACTCGACAAGTAACAATTCCTATAATATTTCACCTTTGACTGCTTTGCTTTTCTTTTCTTTCTATTAATCGTTTGGATGTATTCATTAATTTATGTTTCATATGTATTGCCGTTATTCAATTCATGTAAAAAGTAATCCCTCTATAAACAGCAATGTTTCTTGGGATCAATAAATAAATATAAATACAAATACAAGTTATGTAGACTCGTGTTTTTTTTTAAATAACAAGCTACTCCACTATGAAATATCAAATTCAGACCATATTTTGTATGTACGCGTGAAATAAGCACGTTTCGTGTTGTGTTATCTGAATCTCATGAAACTCAACATTTAGATGTTGCAAATTTGTATTCACAGCTTTAATGTTGAGGAGTTTCACTGATAAGTATAATTTCATGGGAGAAAATCTTTAACCCGAAGATAAATTTAGCTGAAAAAACGCATACCAGAAGACATAACTAATAAAAAGCAAACGAATAAACTACAAAAACGGTTGCACATGAATAGGTGAAAAATATCCGGTGAATAAATGTATGTTCCATTTGGAAGAAATGTTGACAAAAACACCTTGTAGAAAGAAATCAAATTAGTGTGGATAAAAAATGACAACTGGAATGCGATTTTGTTTTGTTGAGTGGTGCGTTGTCATTGTATTGTCAATATTCTAATAGGGCAGTTTGAAATGTTTTTGATATGGCCGAACAGTTTACATTCAACGAATATGCAGATATGCATGCATTGCATGGACGAGCATTTGGTAATGCTGCAGAAGCCCGTCGTCTGTATGCCGAGCATTTTCCCAATCGAACGTTACCGGCAAGAGAAACGTTCGAGCGTGTCGATCGCAGCTTGAGGGAGACAAGTGTGTCTAATGGATAATTAATTGGAGCCTGTTGTTTTATTTCGATATCATTGTAGGTTCAGTTTGGCCACCGCGGTCTCCGGATTTAAATCCATTGGATTTCTTTCTGTTCTGTTCTGTTCTGTTCTGTTCTGTTCTGTTCTGTTCTGTTCTGTTCTGTTCTGTTCTGTTCTGTTCTGTTCTGTTGTTCTGTTCTGTTCTGTTCTGTTCTGTTCTGTTCTGTTCTGTTCTGTTCTGTTCTGTTCTGTTCTGTTCTGTTCTGTTCTGTTCTGTTCTGTTCTGTTCTGTTCTGTTCTGTTCTGTTCTGTTCTGTTCTGTTCTGTTCTGTTCTGTTCTGTTCTGTTCTGTTCTGTTCTGTTCTGTTCTGTTCTGTTCTGTTCTGTTCTGTTCTGTTCTGTTCTGTTCTGTTCTGTTCTGTTCTGTTCTGTTCTGTTCTGTTCTGTTCTGTTCTGTTCTGTTCTGTTCTGTTCTGTTCTGTTCTGTTCTGTTCTGTTCTGTTCTGTTCTGTTCTGTTCTGTTCTGTTCTGTTCTGTTCTGTTCTGTTCTGTTCTGTTCTGTTCTGTTCTGTTCTGTTCTGTTCTGTTCTGTTCTGTTCTGTTCTGTTCTGTTCTGTCTGTTCTGTTCTGTTCTGTTCTGTTCTGTTCTGTTCTGTTCTGTTCTGTTCTTTTCTTTTCTTTTCTTTTCTGTTCTCTGTTTTTTTTTGTTCTGTTCTGTTCTGTTCTGTTCTGTTCTGTTCTGTTCTGTTCTGTTCTCTTCTGTTCTGTTCTGTTCTGTTCTGTTCTGTTCTGTTCTGTTCTGTTCTGTTCTGTTCTGTTCTGTTCTGTTCTGTTCTGTTCTGTTCTGTTCTGTTCTGTTCTGTTCTGTTCTGTTCTGTTCTGTCTGCTGTTCTGTTCTGTTCTGTTCTGTTCTGTTCCTGTTCTGTTCTGTTTTGTTTTTTTCTGTTCTGTTCTGTTCTGTTTTGTTCTGTTCTGTTCTGTTCTGTCTCTGTTCTGTTCTGTTCTGTTCTGTTCTGTTCTGTTCTGTTCTGTTCTGTTCTGTTCTGTTCTGTTCTGTTCTGTTCTTCTGTTCTGTTCTGTTCTGTTCTGTTCTGTTCTGTTCTGTTCTGTTCTGTTCTGTTCTGTTCTGTTCTGTTCTGTTCTGTTCTGTTCTGTTCTGTTCTGTTCTGTTCTGTTCTGTTCTGTTCTGTTCTGTTCTGTTCTGTTCTGTTCTGTTCTGTTCTGTTCTGTTCTGTGTTCTGTTCTGTTCTGTTCTGTTCTGTTCTGTTCTGTTCTGTTCTGTTCTGTTCTGTTCTGTTCTGTTCTGTTCTGTTCTGTTCTGTTCTGTTCTGTTCTGTTCTGTTCTGTTCTGTTCTGTTCTGTTCTGTTCTGTTCTGTTCTGTTCTGTTCTGTTCTGTTCTGTTCTGTTCTGTTCTGTTCTGTTCTGTTCTGTTCTGTTCTGTTCTGTTCTGTTTTGTTCTGTTCTGTTCTGTTCTGTTCTGTTCTGTTCTGTTCTGTTCTGTTCTGTTCTGTTCTGTTCTGTTCTGTTCTGTTCTGTTCTGTTCTGTTCTGTTCTGTTCTGTTCTGTTCTGTTCTGTTCTGTTCTGTTCTGTTCTGTTCTGTTCTGTTCTGTTCTGTTCTGTTCTGTTCTGTTCTGTTCTGTTCTGTTCTGTTCTGTTCTGTTCTGTTCTGTTCTGTTCTGTTCTGTTCTGTTCTGTTCTGTTCTGTTCTGTTCTGTTCTGTTTCATTGCATTTCTGTTTGCTCTTGAGGCTTGCGATTGATTATTTACACCATGAGTTTTGTAAGGTAAACGTATTTGCATGATAAAACTTCGTCATGAACTGATTTGTTGAAAATATAAACAGGATGTTCATAAAATCAGATGTGGAATCATCTGCGACTGGAAGATAAACTTTAGTCACTATCTTCATTTAATCGTGGATTTTTCAATTACATAAAAATCTTTCTATCAATATTTAATTGAGAATGTTTGACTTTTCGTCATGAACATTGTACCTATCATTTCTATTTTCATTACAAATTCATCTTTTCGAATAATGGTAGACATCTCAGGTTGGATGTCGCATTTTTATCAAAAATCGTTGCTCCGATCGATTTTCCACACGAGTACTTTTATTCAGGAAATTGTCCTGGTAACCTTGTTTTGTTAAAACATATTGACAAATCCCAGTCATTTCAAAGTTTTGGGTGTGGACCATCGGGGTTAGTCCGTTCCTGACTTTGTAGCAAAACAACTGACTCCTGCATGAAAGCTCATCGAAGGATTTCATTTGTTCAGTCAATCACCAAAATTTAGATGATTTTGAATATTCACTTTGAAAGTTATCAAAGAAAAACATCTTTCATTTTGTAACTTTGAGGGCCCGTAACTTGGTAACGAAGGCTTTTAGGAACAAAAGTTATATGAAGGACTGGTGATATTTTTACCCCATCTATACATTCCCAAGAGGAAAAGAGGAAGTCCAGGGACACCCTGTAGATACAATCGAAACTCATGTAGCGAAACTAATGATGAGTTGAATAATCTGTTGAATTGTTAAAAAAATAATATATTTTTTTTATATGAATATACGGAGATCTTCTTGAAGTTTTATTGGAAAAAATGTTATCCGAATTAGATATCTTGGTTTTAACAGTATCGTAACTGTATTTAATATTGTCGGTTATGATGATTTATAACAATGGCACTTTCAATCAAAATGATAGAGTATTTTTCTATATTAAATAAAATATTCCATATAGTGATGAGATTATGATACAGGAATACCTATTTCATATTTGCGGCAAATCTTTTGAATCTGCCTCTCCCAGAATAACCTAGGTCAAACAATTAAAAGAATTATTTTTTCCTTTTTAGTGCATTTGTATAAAAGCAATCAATTAATATCATTTATTGTATCTAAAGAACATTCTTATTACAAGATAAATGGTTCTATGGAATTATTATGAAAAGAAAAAACCAATTGTTATTATTCAGTGAGTGTGCGTAGATACATTTTGATTACAATAATGATACTTATTATGAGTACATAGTATCGGAAACAATTTATCTGGGGTAAAGACAGAAATCTACACGAGCAACAAGGAACGCAATGATATGATAATACCACATAAACAAGAGAGACGCACTGCTGTGCGCCCCTCCTGTTACCCCACCCGACTCATTAACTGACCACGTGGCAATGCGACACAGCGCACGGCGAGACTCATTCTTGCCGAGCCGTGGTTGCGAAAACAAAAGACCGTGACAATTATTACCTTTTGAAACATGCCGCCTGTTTACACAACCGCAGAGAAAGTACAGATCGTTAAGTGGTACTTTGGGGGAATTCTGTACAAGATACTAGAAATCTATTCATAGTGGCTTTTGCAGATAGACCTGTACCTACGGAAGCGACTGTCCTTTCAATTATTAATAAATTTCAGAATTTTGGGTGTGTGGCAGCAAATTGCAAAAAATGTTGTCCCACAAATCCACCACCGCATCCCAGACAAATACCCGAGGAACGGGAAATAAGAGAAACACAAGTGTGTGCATTGGCAGAAACGACACCTTGTTCGAGTAGACAGATCGCCGACGAAGTGAATTTGAATGAAAGAACTGTAAGGAATATTTTGAATAAAAACGGTTATAATTGTTTCAAAGTCAAGACCACACAAGAACTTTTGCCTGGAGACCATTTCAGACGTATGGAGTTTTGTGAAACGATGGTCGAAAAATGCAATAGGGCATTTCGTGTAAATGATGACTTTCTAAAAAAGGTGTTATTTACCGATGAATCGTCAATTCATCGAAAACACAACCCATCCGTAGTACGTTATTGGTCTCGTAAAAATAAACATTTGAGTATTGCTGTGAGGACACAGTACCCAAGCAAATTGAATGTGTGGACGGGACTTCTAGGCGATCACGTCATAGGTCCATTTTTTATTGAAGGGAATTTGAATGCAGCAAAATATTTTCAACTTTTGCAAACTCAAATTATTCCTGCAGTTCGCGCTCTTCCGATTTACTTTAACGACATGTGGTTTCAACAAGATGGTTGTCCTGCCCACAATGCAGGCACGGTGGTTACATTTCTGAATCAATTATTTCCCGATCGGTTTAGTTGTACGCGAGGTACAATCAACTGGCCACCTCAATCACCAGATGTAGCACCTCTCGGTTTGTATTTCTGGGGCATGCTGAAATCGGAGGTATATCGGCATGAGTTCGAACGTACCACCAATTTAGATGAACTGAGGGCAAAAATTATTCAGTTGTGTGCTCAGGTAACACCAGTTACCCTTGCGGCTACCAGAACAGAATTGTACAATAGATTCGGCTATTATTTGGCACAAAATGGTGGTTTGTTCGAACATTCAATAAAATAAATCCGTACACAAAATATTTAATTTGGTTTATCTTTTCTTGTAAATGTTTTTTTCTCTCCATTCAAGAAAGAATTGTTTTTCTTTTGAAATGAGTTTTTTGTTTTTATTGTCTTACAGAAATATCGTTTGCTTGTTTTCGCGGCCACCACGGCACCAAAGATATTTTGATCTACCTGTCGTCCGACAGATTAAATCAATGATTCAGTTTAATTTGTTCAAATTATCTGATGTGAAATTATCGTCAATAATTCTTCTTCATTGCAGCGCACACATTCTCCCGACTGCTGCTGGTATGATACTGATGTCCTGAGCTGACCGCCCTGATTCTCCTATCTCTGTGTCGTGACGTCGATATCCCTTCCTCGAGCGAGTCGAGGAGAAATTGTAATGCTCTCTCAACATATAGCAACATACACTCTCATGAAACCACCATACCCAAGATAAATACTTTCCGATACTGTATAGTGATATTTCTACAAATAGTAATGAGTACCAAGCAGAAGATTGGCAAAAAAATAATTGTTATTAAGTATTCAGTGAGTGCGCATAAATACATTTCAGTTACAATAGTGATACTTAATATGAGTACAACTAGTGATGAGTACCAATCAGGAGATTAACAGAGAAGACATGTAGATAGACAAGAAAAATGTTTGTGAATTATTTATTGATAATGAATGACCGTATTTTCAGTATATTCATTATGACAATAACTAGTTGTTTTAGGATCATATATGAGTGATAGTTTAGATCATCCATATTGCGTAGTTGTACAAATGTTTCTCTAGGCTGTATACTCGTTAAAAAAACTATCGAGAATGCTGTAGCCCTTCATGTTCCAGAATATTATGCTTCCTAGTCGAAGTTTTTGGGAATTTTCACCAGCCTTGGCGGTCCTGTTGATTTTTTGTGGGTGTTGCGTTGGGGAGTCGCCCACAGAACGAGCCCTTTTATTGTTATCCTTGGTAACAATCTGTGCATTATTTTTCATGTACCTGACCTCCAGCTTTTCCCCCTCCGCTTTACGTTCGTTTAGCTCTTTGGCGTCTTATCTAGTTTTATTTTGACCTCAGGGAATCTTGCAGAGAGTTTGTGTTTTTGCTTCATCACAGCTACCCCATCTTTCTTCACAGGTCTTGTAATTTTCCTAATCTGCAGATTTCATCAATTTGAAACTCTGGGAGCGTTGTGTCGTTCAAGATATCTCTGATTAGCTTGTTTGCGTCAGCATTCTCGGCAATTCTAAATATAATGATTATTTTTCCCGCTCTATCCGCATTTTGATTTCGTTATATATATATATATATATATGTATATATATATATATATATATATATATATATATATATATATATATATATATATATATATATATATATATCAGCCAGGGTGGCCGATAGCATTTTACCATCGAGTTCTTCAACTTTTGAGCGTAGTTCATCTGTTTCTAGTTGAAGGGAATCAACTTTTTTTCATGCAGGCGTGTAATTTTTCATTTTGCTGCATTAGTATCTGACGAATCTCGCTGGTGCTCTGGGTTAATACGTTTAATTGAGATAAAATTAGTTGGAGTTGTAGACCCTGGTTGTCGGCGCATAAAAGCTTGTCTTAAAAATGTTTTCTCAATCATTTTCATTTCATTCTTTTCAGTCATCTATGAAATCCGTCATCTCCGACCCCAAAAAAACCCACACACCAATTTGGAATGGAATCTGGCCATAATAACAATACACGTCGCCATATTGGTACCGCCATCTTGAATTTGTGAATTGTTGACGAAAAAATCATGATGTCCGACCCCAAAAACCCCCACACACCAATTTTGAATGGAATCGGGCTATAATCGCAAAACCCACCATCTTGAATTCGTGGATTTTGTCAAAAAATCACGATCTTCGACCCCAAAAACCCCCACATAGCATTTTTTTTCTTTGGAATCGAGCTATAATCACGAAACACGTCGCCATATTGGAGCCGCCATCTTTAATTTATGAATTTTGCAAAAAAATTGATCTCTGCGTCTCCGAAAACCCCCACATACCGATTTTGAATAGAATCGAACCATAATCACAAAACTCATCCGCCATATTGAAGCCGCCATTTTTTTTTTCTCCATAAAAAATTCTATAATGCATTGGCACCTGGAATTATGAACACCTGCCAAATTTCACGGTAATCGGCCACCTAGAAGGGGGTCAAAATTAACTTGCAAGATTTGAACTAAACATACACAAATGGGAAGTTAAATAAAAGCTTGTAAAAATGAACATATCATTTGGATTTTAATCTTTTCAACAACGAATATACACCAATACATAAAAAATAAATACTATTTAGAAATAAATAGAATTTTTTTTTTCTACTTCATTACTTCTTAACGTTTATTTAAAATTCTGGTATTTTATTTCATATACAAACTATCCCACGTGCTAGTTTATTACCATGTGACAGTTTTATGTTCTTTTACGTTTACTATATTTTCATGTATTCAATAATTCTATTTATTACACGCTTTTTATTAGCTTCACTTGTATGTAGACCAGGGTCGATAATTTTTGAAACCAGAAAAAATAATAGTATGATGAAACCCATTGGAAAAGGAAGAGAATATAAAAAAAATTAAAGGAAAAATAATTTACGGGCGACCTGAGGTCGGGAAGTGGAAGGGGGTGAGTTTTTAAGGGTAAAAAACGGTTTATCTCGATTTCCGGCAAAACTACGAATCCTATGGAAAAAAAAGATCTACAACTTTGGTATTCACACTTTTTCCACATAATCTCAAAATGTATGTGAAAAATTCAAATAACCAAGTTTTTTGTTTTTTATTTTTATCTTTTACAAAAAAAAATTTTCTTCACGAAATTTGGTGAAAACGTACCTTTTTATGTCCCAAACACACTGTAATTTTTTTGATTTAAAATATTTATTTTTCCACCTTATTTTGACTTAATATCGAAAAAGCACCCTAATTTTCAATCAGAAATTCTCCCGTCAAAATATCAGGTCGGTGGGCTTTTTGTTCGTTGAAATCTCTACTTTCTGATGGTGTGAAAAAAATATACATTACTATGGTAAATGTTCTCAGAAAATGCAAAGAAATAACAGGTAGTAAGGCCCAGACCCTCCTAGCCCCTTCCCCACTTCTCTATGAAATACCTTTTGATGGGCTAAAATTTTCCGTAGGTCACTCAGGTATATAAGTTATTTTAAAATAGCAATAAATAGGCATCTACGCATATAATTTAAAGAAGAGTCTACAACTTTCTCAAAATATTGTAGATGTCTTATTGAATTCGGATTCGAGTTTTTTTCGTTTCTTTGCATTTTCTGCCATGGTAATGTACTTTTTTTTTATACCATCAGAAAGTAGAGATTTCAACGAACAAAAAGCCCACCGACTTTTTTAAAAAAGCTGATATTTTGACGGGAGAATTTTCGATTGAAAATTAGGGTGCTTTTCGATATTAAGTCAAAATAAGGTGAAAAAATTAATATTTTAAATAAAAAAAATTACAGTGTGTTTGGGACATAAAAAGGTAAATTTTCACTGGATTTCGTGAATTTTTTTTTTGTAAAAGATAAAAATAAAAACTTGGTTATTTGAATTTTTCACATAAATTTTGGGGTGATGTGAAAAAAGTGTTCATGCAAAAGTTCTAGATCTTTTTATTACCTACAACTGTGCCATTTAACTTTTTTCCATAGGACTCGTAGTTTTGCCGGAAATCGAGATTTTTACCCTTAAAACTCACCCCCTTCCACTTCCCGACCTCAGATCACCCGTAAAATATTTTTCCTTTCATTTTTGTTATATTCTCTTCCTTTTCTAATGGGTTTCATCCGACTATTATTTTTTTTCACTTTTTAGCATTTCCAAAGGCTTCAGCACTGGTCTAATGTTTGTTTGTAACCGACTCCTTTGGGCGCGATTTTGACCCACTTCCAGACGTACGAATGATTTGAAATTTGGCAGGTGTACATAATTTCAGTGACAATGCATTAAGAAATTATTTTTTTGAGAAAAAAACAAAATGGCGGCTCCAATATGGCGGACGAGTTTTGTGATTATGGTTCGATTCGCTTCAAAATTGGTATCTGAGGGTTTTCGTAGTCAGAGA
Source organism: Gonioctena quinquepunctata (assembly GCA_018342105.1). Lineage (NCBI taxonomy): Eukaryota > Metazoa > Arthropoda > Insecta > Coleoptera > Chrysomelidae > Gonioctena > Gonioctena quinquepunctata. The sequence goes on along the minus strand of JAFIRS010001904.1, from coordinate 110,300 downwards.
CTATGATTCTTTTGTCGAAACTGGAAAATTCAAGATGGCGGCTCCAAAATGGCGGACGAGTTTTGTGATTATGGTCCAATTCTATTCAAAATTGGTATGTGGGGGTTTTTGGAGTCGGAGATTATGATTGTTTTGTCAAAATTGAAGGATTCGAGATGGCGGCTCCAAAATGGCGGACGAGTTTTGTGATTATGGTCCGATTCCATTCAAAATTGGTATGTGGGGGTTTTTGGGGTCAATTATGATTATTTTGAAAATTGAAGAATTCAGATGGCGGCTCCAAAATGGCGGACTAGTTTTGTGATTATGGTCCGATTCTATTCAAAATTGAAGAATAATAGTTAAATAAATTAAATAATAATAATAATAGTTTGAAAAACTAAAAAACACGCTTTAATAGAAAACAAAACTGAAAAATTGAAAATAAATAATCGTTTGAAAACTAAAGAACACGCTTTAATAGAAAACTAAACTAAAAAGTGGAAAATAATTTTAAATGAGATTGAAATTAAGAATACAGTGATTAACAACGAATTTATTTCATCGTAAAAAAGCGTGGGGTGCTTTTTAGATATTTTCATAATGATTCTACTTCTTCCAATATCTGTCCATGAAATATCAACAACAATTGACATCAAGCACCCCACGCTTTTTTACGATGAAATAAATTTGTTGTTAATCACTGTATTTTTATTTCAAACTCATTTAAAATTATTTTCTACTTCTAAGCGTGTTCTTTAGTTTTCAAACTATTATTTATTTTTTATTATTTTTACCATCATATTTTGAACTGTATTATCATCGTACAGGTCTCTTGTGGGAAATCCATATTTATCAGTCATATAATTGTGAGTTCGGAAAAATTGTAATATTGTTGGCTTACTAATCAATATTAATAATTGTTATATGTGAGTATGTATATGTATTTATTGATCACAGGTTTATTCTTCTGTAGAATTCAATATTTATTTGACTCACAATTTCTGCTACTATTTATATTGAGAATTATGCCGAATAAATATTATTATTATTATAAATTATTACTATTAGTAAATATACAAATATAATAGTTACCCTTGAATGACAGGCCATTGGATACAAACAAACAAAAAAAGTAAATGATAAGGATACTTACAGGCAATAGTTTTGTTGATTGTTAAAATTGCTGATACCTTTATAAAAATCAGTATTCCGAATATGAAAACGAATATTTTGTATAAAGGTAACCAGATGTGTGCTCACAAAATCCACTTTTTATTCAACAAATCAGTGAGAGACGGTTCATGATTACTGTTTTTAACCGACGAAACCAAAAAGGAGGAGGTTCTCTAGTCGACCCGTATATTTTTTTTCCATAATTTTTTTTATGTATGATCACGCATAACTTTTTACTGATACGTCCGATTCCGATAATTCTTTTTTCAGTGGATAGGGTGTACTTCGAATTTGGTCCCATTTGAATTTGAAAGATGAAATCCACCCCTAAGGGTAGCAAAATGAAGGATATTGATCACTCACCCTCTGAATTCTGGTCCGTTAACCGATTCTATCAGGCATAACTATGTACTGGGTTCTTCGATTTGGATGATTCTTTTTTCAATAGATAGGGTATACCTTATATTTGGATTTCGAAAGGAATGAGCCACCCTTACGGGTGGAAAAATAGGGGATAATTGATTTGTCACTAGTGAACATTGGCACACACATACGTAGTTGACAATGACAGATCGCTACTGACATTATTCTTGTTCCACATCCGTCAAAATCAGTATATTTTATGAGAGGATGAAATGATATACAAAGTAATGAAATAAACTAACCAGAACAACGAAAATGATTTATATTACAACAAATAGTAGAAGTAGATAATCATATTATTCAACTGGTAATAGTTGAAGTAAGGTGGGTAAGTATTTTGGAAGTAATAAAAAAACAAGTAGGTAGTAATTGGTAGATTTTAGCCACAAAATACTGAAAAATTAAAACTTTTTAACAAAAAATTAAACCGACGAAAAAATCAACTGAAAAGCAATAAAAACTTTTTAACAAAAAATTAAAACGACGAAAAAATCAACTGAAAAGCAAAAAAATAAAATAAACCTTCTTAGTCTAAATGATAGTTGAGCTCCTAAACTAATGTAAGTAACTGATTTTGAGTCGGCGCCAAACAAACTGGCAATTGAATTAGGTGAAGCGTAAAATGATGGCAGCGAGATGCATGGCTGCGTTTTGATGACTTCTTTCATAGATAATGATCTTCGATAATTGTTTGTTTGGCGCCGACTCAAAATCAGTTACTTACATTAGTTTAGGAGCTCAATTATCATTTAGACTGAGAAGGTTTATTTTTTGCTTTTCAGTTGATTTTTTCGTCGGTTTAATTTTTTGTTAAAAAGTTTTTAGTATACAAAAATCGAGACGTTGTTAGAAGTCAACCCTGTAAAAAAATTATAATACTGTTATTTCGAGCAAACATTCGCCGGACTGGTTTTCCTTTCGATAGATAGATTGATCAGATACGCAGAGGTAAGTGATTTCACATGTCTGCACGGTCATCGCAGGAAGGTGGCCCTTACACAGGAAATTAAAATTAACAGTTCAGTATTAATGTCGGAAGTTTGGCGATGGGCTATTTTTTAGGTGGAGAAACTTAACTCCAATACTTGTAGTTCATCAAAGATTTGGTTCGGAAAAAGAATTCATTCCTAGTTTGAAAAATTCTAATTCATTTTGAAATTGATGCTACGCAGAGTAAAGGCTGAATTGAATTCAAGAAAATTATTTCACTTGGTACTTAAAATTTATGAAACACGTTTCGATAATTGAATGTATTTGAGAACCAAAACTATCCTGAAACCTGGGTCAAATATTTTTCCCATGGAAATATTGTAATTAGGACAATGTTGCCTGTTATATCAAATGTTATGTAATATCTATACCATTTTGTCTGTATGGAAAATGACGACTTTTCCTCAAAACCTCATTAAACACGTATCAGAGGATTTGGAAAATTACTGTAATTCATCATATTTGAAAGTCGAAGAATTTTTTTTCGAAATGATTATATTTCTGTGACTATTTCCCTCATACTATTTCAACCAATGATCTGTCAGCATTTTCAGAATTTCGACCAGTACTGTCCAAATGACAGCGGCAAAATTTGCAAATCATCCCTTGGGTTTTTATTTCGACAATATCTCTTATTAACATACTTCTGTAATTGATTTTCGTGGTTAAGACAAAAGAACTCTGGACATACGTTTGTCATTTGAAGTGAAATTTTTGAAAGTGTCAAAATGGGTCGTTTTGGTACAAGTTCATTTGAACAAATTTAGACTAATATTTATAATATAATACCCAAAAATACAGTTACTTCCAACAACTCAATTTGAAGACAATTTGAGAAGTTCTGCAGTGAAAGGAATTATGAATTACGGGCTGATACACAAGTGAGAACTCTATCCAACATTTTAATGGATTATATAATAATAATAATATATTTATTTCTCTTCGGTAGGGATATACATTTGTTCATAATAGTATATGGGTGTAGAGGAATAAATATAGTTAACCCATAAAAGGTTGCCCTCGAGCATGGGTATGGGGGTGGGTACATGGTGGAATTATAATAATAACTGTGTTTATGGAATAGTACAGGAATATTTAAGAGAGGAAAAATTTTACATGGGATTACTTATTTTGAAAAATATGATGATAATAGCAATAATAATACAGATAATACATTAATTAGCAAATACATATTTACATAAAAATTATATACATATAAATATACACATAATATTAAAATAATACAATATGAAATACAAACATATATACTATACAATTTTATCACTGTATTCAGAAAATTGCCAATTTCTTTTCAGATCAGGTCAAGAAGTTGATGTCTGTTTGTGTCATCCAATTCCTAGTGTCTTTTAAAGAGTGAAGTAGAGTTAATTTCTTTCAATTCTGGTGGTATAGATTTATACAGTGCTAGTCAAAAGTAACCTCCCCCCCTCGTATCTTTTGAACGGGTATACTTATAATAATGAAATTTGGAGGGTGGAAAAAAACGGATGTAGGCTTCTCAACTGGTCATAACAGGTGACGCAATAGTCATAAATGACGTCACAAGGCCACTGTGACCAATAATTTTAAATGGGACCCTATGGCAAGTGACAGCTCGTTTGAAAGGTATTGAAAATACCTATTCAGTCATACCAATTTTGTTTGGGTTTCGGCTGATTTTGAATGATAAATTGAAGAAATACGAAAATTATAGTTTCGCATTTAATTAATAAAGATTTTAAAGTACGCCTCTGGTTAATTGTCAAAAAGGTTGACGTTTTTGAATTCTCTACTTGTCAAAAGTGTTTATACCTTGAAAATTTACCTAAGCTATTGTTTAACGAGACGTTTAAGTGTTTACATAGGCAAAATGGTACGTACTGTAGCCGACAAAGTAGCAGCTATCTTAATAATTGGTGAATGTAGAAACAATTTCCATGCAGCGGAACGACTGTTTAATGAGAGGTACCCCGATCGCCCTATATCGAGGGTTTATTTGAGGGAGCTTCTTCGGAAGTTTGAAGCATCAGGTAGTGTTCAAGATGCCAAACGATCTGGTCGACCAACAATTAGTGATGACAAAAAAATTGACATAATTGGAGAAATGGTAGTAAACCCTACTTCTTTCACAGCCCAAGTTGCGTCTATCTGTGAAGTCAGTCAAAGGACAGTACATAGGGTGTTGGCTTAAAACAAATTTCTTCCATACAAATTAAAAATGGTGCACCTACTTTCAGATGATGGCCCCGACCGAAGACTAGGATTCTGTGAAACTATGTCCAATAAAATGAACCAACAACCAGGCTACATACAGACAATTTGTTTTAGTGACGAAAGTACTTTCTTTCTCAATGGAATGTTAACACTCAAAATGTGAGGTATTGGAGTGACACAAATCCTCACATCTTTCGTGAAAAACATACTCAATTTCCAGAAAAGTAAATGTTTGGGCAGGTATTTTGGGAAACCACATAGTTGGGCCTCTTTTTCTCAATGCTAACTTAACCGGTGAATTGTATCTGGAGATGTTACAAAATGATATTGAGGCGTTAATTCTTGAAATTCTAGAAGATAATCCAGATGAATTCGACAACTTGGAAATAACGTTTCAACAAGATGGTGCTCCTGCACACTATTACGGTGCAGTAAGACGTTACCTAGATGAAGAATATCGTGGTAGATGGATTGGACGACGAGGTTCGATCGAATGGCCAGCTCGGTCACCGGACCTTACACCATTAGATTTTTTTCTATGGGGTACTTGAAATCTAAGGTTTACGTTACAGCACCTGACAGTATTGCCATTCTGAAACAACGAATTGTTGAAGAATGTAGGGCAATTTCCGCTGACACACTGGGACGAGTACGACAAGAGTTTAGCAATAGGATGCATTACTGCCAGGAAGTAGATGGAGCACATTTTGAACACTTATTATAAGAACTGGTTCTTAAATCTTTATTAATTAAATGCGAAACTATAATTTTCGTATTTCTTCAATTTATCAATCAAAATCAGCCGAAACCCAAACAAAATTGGTATGACTGAATAGGTATTTTCAATACCTTTCAAACGAGCTGTCACTTGCCATAGGGTCCCATTTAAAATTATTGGTCACAGTGGCCTTGTGACGTCATTTATGACTATTGCGTCACCTGTTATGACCAGTTAAGAAGCCTACATCCGTTTATTTCCACCCTCCAAATTTCATTATTATAAGTATATCCGTTCAAAAGATACGAGGGGGGGAGGGGACTTTTGACTAGCACTGTATAGTTTTGGTCCCAAGTAAACATATGACCGTCGTAAGATATTTTTTTCAGGTTTCGGTACAATACTGAGTTATTTCTGTGTCGAGTAGCATGAGTGTGGTTAATTGGTATTAATTCGTGTTTATTAAGGTGTTGTCTAGTTACGGTTTGGAAGGAATAGAGTTGCCTTATGTCCATAATTTTGGTATCCTTATGTAGGTCCTCTGTGGGGTAGGTATATGGTTTTTTATTCATACTTTTGATTGCCATTCGTTGAATAATTTCTAGCTGCGAAATATGATTTTTTGTTGTAGCTCCCCATGCAATTACCCCATAATTGAGGTGGGTTTCAAAGAGTGCATAGTATAATATCCGTAAGTATTTAATATCCGTAAGTATTTAATATCGAATATTTTACAAAAATACCTCATCTTAACAGTGCATATCTGGCTTTTTTCACGACATAATTGACATGGATGTCCCATTTTAAATTACTGTCAACATAAATACCTAGATATTTTACACTTGTAGCTGATTTTATATTAAAATTGCCATTTCTAGTAGAAATGTTCAGGTTGTAATATGTGGGTAAGTACTTTGCGTATGAGGTGAACGGAACGTAAATAGTTTTATCAACATTAATGGAAAGCAGACGGCTGTCAAACCATTCCATAATAATTTTGAAATCAATTTCTGTAGAGGTTTTGAGTGCTTCCCAGTAGTCAGCTTTGTATTGCGGTGTCGTCTGCAAAGCTAATTACGTCTCCTTCTATCTGTAGTTTATAGAGATCGTTCAAATATATATTAAAAAGAATCGGACACAGGACAGTACCTTGAGGAACACCATACTTGACTGTTCTCTTTTCACTGATTTCATCACCTATTTTCACATACTGATTTCTATTACTGAGATAACTATTTAGTAAATCATGTGACTAAATCCAAGTCCTTCTAATATATCTAGTAGCTGGGAGTGGCTGACAGTATCGAATGCTTTCGCAAGGTCAACAAAATTGCATAGGACTGGAGACTGCTTATCAATATATTTACTTATTTTTGATGTCAGATAATTTATTGGGTCTTGTGTTGATTTGCTTTCTCTGAAACCGAATTGCCTTTCTGATAATCTGTTGTATTTACTGAGATATTTATCGATTCGCATTTTAAGGATTTTCCCAAAGATTTTTGCAATATTGGATATCAGAGATATTGGTCGAAAGTTTTCAACTTCAAGGTTGTTTCCTTCTTTGAAGACAGGTGTTATTATGGCGGTTTTGAAAGCGTCAGGGCAGTTTCCAGTACGGAATGTCCGGTTTATTATATAATGAAGGGGATTCTGCAATATATTGTGCAATCAGTTTTAAAGTTTCGGATTTAATACCATCAATGCCTGGAGACTTTTTGTTTTTTAGTTTTTCTATTGTTTCTATTATTTCTGATTTTGTTGCTTCTTCCAAGAAAAAGGAGTTACATCTGTTGGTTTTAGGAAAAGAATAATTTTGTTTTTTCTATAACATGAAGAAATCTAAGGGCGAGGACTATAGAGAAAGTTGCATAAAAAGTATATGGAATACAACAGCAAAGATTTTGCAGCAATATTATTTTGAAAATTTCAATATCATGTTCAATCCTTATTTGGGAAATAGTCTAATCAAATATATCTCGGTCTATTATTTTTCAGGAAAAATTTGATCTGAAGATTGTTGCTTATACGAAACTTCCCTCGACAAATGCAATTTTCCTCGGGATATTATTCAAGAAACAATCTTTCGATCAAAAATTTTTCCGGCAAAATAATATTTCCTTGATATACAGGGTGAGTCAACAGGATTCCCGTGGTTCCTTGTTCCTCAATGTATCACTATTTCGATTTCTTATATTTTTTTGTCAAAGGGACCATCTAATCCAAAATAATTTTCATTTATACAGGGTGCATCACTTATGCGTGGCTAATCAAAGTTGTTCTTTTTCAAATGAAACACCCGGTATATTTTCATATATTCCAATCGGCTGTTCCATTGGCTGCTCAACGATTTTTTCAATTTTGAATTACGTTGCGGCGTTGCCGAGTTATTCAAAAGAAATCTATTTTGTAGACTTCTTTTCGAAAAATTACCTATTTCACATTTCGAAATATTTAGTAAAGATAATTGGGGAATCGTTGGTTGATATAATGATGTTTATTGAGAATACCAAGAATTTGGAATACATTGTTCAGGATGTTCGATACAACAACACACTTAGCCATTTTCAAACATCGAAATTATGACTTTTTCAAATGGAACACCCTATATATTTTCATTAATCACTCCTTTTCAATGATTCTACACTTTTCATCCTGACGTCATGTACCCGTTTCCGAGATATTCTGGTTTGAAGGAATTGTTCAATATCAAATCAATAATTCTATAAATTTTTTCATCTACATGTTTGTTCATAGAAAATACAGAATGATGTTTCAATTTTTTTTTCCATCTTCAAAAGCATTCTTGGCAACTCATGAATAACTAGCATAGCAAAAGAAATTTTCAAATGTAACTATTTTCTCTAGTTTAGTTATCCATGGCTACCGCTAAAAAAATGACCATGGGAATTTGTGAATAGAGGTAACTGTCAATCTAGAATCCAGTTGAGTTGAAAATTATTGTGGCATTATGAATTATCGTTTAGATGACATGGTTAAAATGGTGTATGCTTTGGGGGAAAGTGATGGCAATTGCTTACTGGCATCTAGATTATACGAACGAAAGTTTCCTGAGAGAAGACATCCAGACCAGCGAGCATTTCGAGACCTCAAAACAAGATTTGTGGAAACCGGAAAAGTATTTCACAAAAAGTTTGAACATGCTTGTCCTGTAACGAATGATGAAAATCCTCATTGCATATTACCGAGAATCCCCATGTGAGTACACGTATTTTGAGTAGGGAGTTGGGAATATCTCAAAGTAGAGTTTCTCGGATGGTGAGCTGACTGAAAGAGATTTTCCAAAGGGAATGGGGTTTTGCCAATGGAGTGTAGATAAAATCAACCAAGAACCTGTTTTTTTTTAGTATGTTCTATTTTCGGGAAAGCCACGTTTCACAACAATGGCCATGTGAATCGGCATAATACGCACTATTATGCAACTGAAAATCATCATTTTGTTAGATATGTCAATCACCAACAACGGTGGTCACTGAATGTTTGGGGAGGTATCATTGGACGGCGTGTAATTGGGCCCTTTTTTTCAACGGTCATCTCAATGGAAGAAAATATCTAAGATTTCTGCGAAGTCAGTTATCAAATTTATTAGATGATATTCCATTGGCAATAAGGCAGAGAATGTGGCTACAACAAGATGGCGCGCCTGCACATTACCACACTGATGTGCGGGAATACATTGATAATGAATTCCGTGAAAAATGGATAGGTAGAGGAGGGCCAGTTCAGTGGCCTCCAAGGTCACCGGACCTTACAAAAATGTTTTTTTTTTCTATGGGGATACATTAAATGGGTTGTCTATCAAACTCCGCCTACAACTCCTGAAAATATTAAAGCAATAATTCGTACTGCTTTCAGGGATGAGTGAGTGAGGGGGTGAGTAATTAATTTTATTTCTTCTTGACTTTTATTTTATTTTATTTCCGACATGCATATAAAGATTATAAATTCATTAGATATGTAGGTATTGACAAAGGTTTGTGAAATCTGTAGGTCGATCAATTCATGTAAAAAGAAAAGTAAGTTCTTTTCCTACACTTGTTTGTAGGTGATTAGTTTTGTGTTTTGTTTTATGTATATTGTGTAAGTATTATTTTCGAGGAAGTTTCCAAGTGCCCAGAATTCAGTGTACAGCGGAAATATTAATATTTTTTATTAATGTCTAAATCATTTTCGTTTTCGGCCGAAAATAAGACTGAAGCCGCAGCTTCCTTTTCGTTTTCGGCTGAAAATCCATTTTCGGTCGGACACTTAAACATTGTGACAGACTCTGCTGGAAGTGTTTTGTGGAATCGGAAGTGAAATATCCCAGGAGTGGTCAAAAGTGACAGAACAATGATTGCAGAAAGTACATCTTAAGGTTGATTTCAGTTGGCCAACAAAGTAATCTATAATTTCCGAGTCTTCCCTTTATTCAAGTATCTTGAAGAGGACTCTTGTGCTTTTCAAGATTCCCCGACTAAAACCACGCTGGACATTGAAATTATATATTATTAGGTATTTGTATTACTTGATCACATTCTATCCCATGCACAGGTTTATCCTTCAGTGTGAATTCAATATTCATTTGTCAACAAATTGTGAGTTTGGTACTATTTATATTGAGAATTATGGCTAATTAATATTATCACTATTATGAACTATTATACGTTTGAATATTAGTAAATACATAAATATAATAGCTATTTGATTTTAAAAACACTCTGATCATATCTTCAAACAAATCAAGTGTGCTTCCTAGAGCTTTCCACACTCATGAAACTCACATATCTTTTTTATTTATAATAGTATAGATTCATGGCATTGTTACGAGTATGTGCAGAAATGGAGGTGAATTCCTCACCTATTTTAACAGTGTTGTTATTCATTATCTTTTTTTTTGTCAGGAGTCCGTTGCTAATTAAATATCATCAGCAATCCAATGAAGCGAAATATTAAGACACGAAATGTTATCGGGAATCCAATCTCTCATCTTGTGAATGACAAGTAGTTTAGAACGATGTAAATGTTTATGAGGGTTCTAATGTTTTAATTATATTGAGAACGTGCAGAACGTTTTCCACATACATTTCTCCACATTTCAAACGAATTATTTATCTACCGTTGTAATTTTTGGTAGCTTGGTTTGAAGGTTGTAGAAGATGTGGTTAACTTCATTACTCTCATTTCGGATGTCCATCGTCTCAATGGATTTGAAAGGTTTCCATGACGTTTCGAATGCTTGTATCTGCAATCGTCTTCAGGTGAATACTGAAGACGATTGCAGATAAAGCATTCGAAACGTCGTGAAAACCTTTCAAATCCATTAGGACGATGGATGTCCAAAACGAGAGTGATGAGGATATATTGTTGTTGATAAAATTTCCCAAACGATTAGAATGAAATTCGGCAGAAAAATACTTTGTGCCTACATCTCGGTTATGTTTGAGGATATGCCTAATCGGTACCTATTGGCAGCCATTGAAATAGTAATTATTAGTAAATTTCTATTTCAATATCAATATTGGCAAACTATACAGGGTGATTTACGAAGGACGTGCATTAGAGGTTTTTCAATTTGCAGTTGGATTAGTAACTTGAAATTTGGTATGCTGTCATAATCGATCATGCCCGTTCTTCTACAAATATTTCTATACAGGGTGTGCCGAAAATTTTTTTTTCACATGGTTGGATTGGCCTTCTAATTCTGAGTTCAGGCAATCTGAGTTATGTGTACTTATCTATAACAGTTTTTGACATATATCGATTTTTCTGAAAAAAAAATACCGTCGTAATAGTTGGCAATACTATTTTCTTTGGCAACATTTGAATTTTAGGGTGAGTTACTTGAGCAATCCCGATAGCTAACTTCAACCTCAATCGATTTATTCAATAAATAAAATGTTTAAAAAAAATATGACAAACTTTTTTACAAATGTACAAAAAGGAAAAAATATTTCTTCAATTGTTTGACCAAGGTTATTCTGTGAGTAGCAGCTCACGAATACCTATTTTATATTCGCGGCAAGCTTCTGAATCTGCTCACAGAATATCCTAGGAGAAACAATCAAAGAGATTATTTTTTCCTTTTTAGTGCATTTATATGAAAGCTTGTCCCAAATTTTTTTTATAATTTTTATTCAATTCTTTTCAGTTATTCATGAAATCCGTCATCTTATTGAATTCTGACAAAAATTGATAATCTCCGACCCCAAAAAAACCACATACCAATTTTGAATGGAATCGGGTTATAAGCACAAAATTCTTCACCATCTTGAAGCCGCCGTCTAGAATTCGTAGATTTTGACAAAAAAAATCATGATCTCGGACCCCAAAAACCCCCATATAACCAATTTTATTGGAATCAGGATATAACCACAAAATTCTTCGGCATATTGGAGCCGCCATCTTGAATTTGTGAATTTTGACAAAAAGTTCGGGATCTCTGTTACCGAAAACCCCCACATACCAATCTTTAATATAATCGAACTATAATCATAAAACTCGTCCGCCATATTGGAGCCGCTATTTTGTTTTTTCTCTAGCGAATTTTCCTAATGCATTGTCACCGGAATTATGAACACCTGCCAAATGTCTCGTTGATTGAACAACTAGAGGTGGGTCAAATTTAATTTGTAAGATTTGATTACAAAGCTACAGACAGACATCGGGACAGGTGAAACTAAATTAAAGCTTGTAAAATCAAGAAATGCCTCATCTTGCCAGGAGATTCTTCACTTTTTGAAGTATGCCATGGAAACAAAAGTCAATTGTAATTAAAAAGGTGATATTTTCTCAACGTGAAAACGAGTTGTGCTTATTCTTATATAAAACCGAATGGTTGTCATCTAATCTTCTGTTTCTTTTATTTTCCTCTTTTGTAAAAACTGTTTTATTACACGTAAGCTTTACTATTGTGAACTTGACATGTACAAACATGTCTATGTAAGTGGTTTAATAAAATATAATTTCTATTCTATATAAAATTGATTTGAAAATTGAAAATTATTCAGCGAACTTTCCGTTACTTTAACTTGAAATATTCAAACTTACAAGCATGATCGCCGAATTCTCAAGATCAAAAAATGATTTAAAAATTTTTGGGAAAGTGTCTAGAAGATAATTAAATTACCATTTTCGGATATTTTCATATTTTCAAGAATATCCTCAAGCCTCAATACGAACGGCGTCTTTGAAATTGTGATTTTTATAGTCTGCAATACAAACCATTTTACACCGTCATAAGCTACGAACTTTTTCATCCATAAGACTGCAAAAATTACACCCATATATATATATATATATATATATATATATATATATATATATGTATATATATTGTTATGTTATGTTATGCCAGTTATAAGTTTTAAAAGGAAAAAACCCACAAAAAGAATAATTACTAAATAGTTATTAGTTTCAAGAGATTGACATAATTATGGAAGTTCTATTTATTTATAAGCTTATGTATAATATGGATAGATAAAAATGTCAAAATACTATAACACAATCAATTTCATACACTGTCATAATGTTTATAACTCATAATTGGCAAAAAGACAACAAAAAGTCTAGATTTACAAAATTTTCATGAATAAAAAGTGATCAACACATTTATAAATTTGAAACATACAGTATATGAAATTGTAGCTAACTAAAAGTAGCCAATGGTAGAACAGCAAACTTCTTGATGACAATAGCCAATCAGGGAATAGATGGTCATATGGAAAATTGGAAATTGTGAGAGAATAACAACGGGGTGATGTCATAAGCAATTATTATTGAAATTTGTACATAGTAATAAGAATGGGAAAATAGTTGTATATATAAATTATATAAGATGAACCCAAACAGTGAAATGTGACAATTTGGTGCGCGAATTCAAACACTCGAATGAAAAAGAAGAGGGAAAATTGGTATCCAAGGGAGCAGAAAAACAAAGCCAGAAAGGAGATCGAAAATAAATTTACGAGGGAATGCCACGCAACATTTTGGGAGAAAGATAAATGAAATAATTCCAACATTAGAAGAGAAAAACCAATATTACCTTAATTATACAACATATCCAAGTGTCCAAAGCTGATTTATGCATATGTATGGTTCCTGATTTATGGTATTGGAGTTCCTGATAGAGCTTGGAGTGAGAAAGGATCCAATTTCAGGGCATATCTTGAACACCGACATTTCCAGCCAGGTATAAAAACTTTAATAGTGCACATCCGGTCCTGAACAATTTCACAAATAACGTATTTCACATCTGAAGAACTTTATTTCACTTTATTTTGAACTATAACAGAAAACTTCACTCTCAAGGAAAAAGTGAGGTTCTGTCTATCTATCCATGATTTGATTTTAATGATTATACGTGAATATTTGTAGATTCACATTAGTTTAAGTTATTTCTCGTAGGCCAGGTAAAATTAAGTCTTCCTGAATAAAGGAAATAATTGCTTTTTGATACTTTGTTGTTTGTTTTCTTACAGTGATCAACAATCATAACAATGACCATTGAATAAACTGAAATTAGACAGCAGTGGCTAGTGGCTCTATTGCCTGAACCGGCTATCTGAGGTAAGAGGCGTACCAATTGTTGCTTAGCCGTGGTGAGAAAAGTGATAACAATTGGTAGCAGCGTGACGAGAGAACAGTGACGTTCGCTAGCAATTATTATTACAGCATACAATACATATACAGAAAATATCTATCTATATAATATCAATTGGGCTCACAAAGAGAGCACAAAAATTATTAGCAATCTTAATATATAAAAACAATTTATATTTTGCATATCTCAAATCATTACAATATATATATATATATATATATATATATATATATATATATATATATATATATATATGTATGTATAAAATTTAGGAGCATGTTGCTGACGTCAAAAATAAAAATAAAAGTCCCTATAAACATAGTCCGAAAGTTATTCGTTTCTGAGATGCAGGGTGTTCAACGTTGAATTCTTATTTTTATTTTTTGTGAATACATTCCAAAGTAATTTTGATATCCGAGTAAAGTTTGGTATCTGGGAGTATTTTTCAATGATAAAATCAAATTTGATGTTAGTTTGTCTCTTTCGTGGGGATGGCGCCACCTACATGTCTTTTCAGTCATTTGAAATGCCATAACTTTTTTGTACGTGCCTGTATCTCGTTTTCTAGTGGAAAAATCCATTTTTCTAACATTTTTGTGTAAAATATATAATCTTGGTAGAGATCGCTGCTGCAAGTGATTTTGAAAGACAAGATTTTCAAATTCAAAACTAATTTAGTTAAAAAAAATATTTTTCTTTAATCTCATTTTCAAATAGGAATCGGGTGTTATTACAATTTGATACTAATAATAATAACAGTAATTAAGACCAATTTAATACTAAAACAGTTAGTTGAGTTGAGGGTAATAATTAAAGTAATTGTTCAAAATGGCCATCTTGCACCATTATGCATGCGTCGGCTCGTCGTCTCATGGACCCACGTACACGTTCCATTACACTAGGGCCCTCAAGTGACCTCACAAAAAAAATCGATTGGATTTAAATCCGGGGACCTCGGAGGCCAGAATTGATTTGGAACTTCAGCGCCTCAACCAATACATCTGTTTCTAAATAGCTGATTTAAAAATTCACGAATTATTGAAGTAAAATGCGCTGGCGCTTCATCATGCATAAATCATATTATTTGTCTCAGTAAAAGTAATTCAGGCAAAATACGTTCAAGGAAATCATGATAAGAATTTTCATTAAGAGTCCCTGGAAAAAAGTGGGGACCAATCAAATAATCCCCAACAATACCAATCCACACATACAATGAAAACTGGTGTTGAAACCTGGACTGAACTATTGCGTGAGTGTTTTCGACACGACACACATGATTATAATGAAAATTCTGTGCAATTTTCTGCAGTATCCATTGGCAAAATGTTACACGGGGAAGGAAATGTTGGGGCAACAATGCTTGGACACGCTGTATGTGATGAGGATTCAACTGATACAACTTCTGGTGCCTTAGTAGTGAACGGTATGTCTGCCACTGGAGCTTTTTCAAAGGATCCAGACTCCATAAGCCGCTGAAAAAGGTTTCTGAATGTCTGGTGATTCGGCGCTCGATGATTAGGGAATCTCTCATTATAAATACGTCTAGCCTCGTAGCAATTTCCATCAGCAAGACCGTATACGTAAATCATATTAGCCATTTCGCTATTCGTGTATGACGCCATTTGGAAAAGATTGGAACACAAATACAGAAAACAACTTCACTGTCACAAGAACGGATTGAAATGACATGACAAGTACTCACCTGAATGTTATTCATTTAAATCGGAAAATAGTCCAAAAAAAACTATGTAACAAAAAACAAGAATCATTTTTTGACTACATTCAAGTGTTAATGAAAGAAGACAAATGCATCGATTATTTCAAATTCCAATATCTCGAAAACAGTTGCTCTCAGCGACCTCTACCAAGAATATATTTTTTACACAAAAATGTTGGAATCATCGATTTTTCCAATAGAAAACGTGATACAGGTACGTACAAAAAAGTTGACATTTCAAATGACTGAAAAGACATGTAGATGGCGCCACCCCCACGAAAGAGACAAACTAACTTCAAATTTTATTTTATTTTGTCACAAAAAATCAAAATAAGAATTCAATTTTGACCCCCTGCATCTCAAAAACGAATAACTTGCTGGCCTATGTTTATAGGAACTTTTCTTCTTATTTTGACGTCAGCAACATGCTCCTTAATTTTCTACACCCTGTCAAAAATATTTCGAACACCCCGTAGAGTAAATCAATCAGTATAATTTTCAAGTGGGTCACAATGTTGTCATTCTGCGAAACACGAATTAGCGTCAAACAAGAGATTTTAAAAGTGAGGACTGATGGTTTGATCGGGGAAGTCGACGTTGGGTTTTTGCCGTGCCCAAAGCTAGATTGGGAAATAGGGGGAGTTACAGAGTTGGATAGTTGAGAAGCACAGTTAACTGTTGAACAGTATAGTTTTGAGAATTAGTCTACATGTATTTCTGGAAGTAAAAAATATTTGTTCCATACATTTGAAATTCATCATAACTACTAGAAGGGATTCATTGTTTTATTTTTCATTTCTAATTCATTTAATTCTTGTAGTCTATTTAATAAATATTTTTCTATATTTTTTACAAAATGATTTTTTTTTATATACAGGGTCCGCCAAAATCCTGGAACCATATGGGAATTTTTTTAATTAATAGTTTCTCAGAAAATTGCATTCGTCATAAAAGTTGGTGCATTCAATTAGACTAAATACGCGCATGTCCGTTATCATTAGTGGCGTGCGGCTAAGCGGGAATCGGCCGATATTCTAAATTCACTATAGAGTAAAGTGACATTACTATGGATAATATCGAGAAATGTTATTGAAAAAAGTTGTTTGAAATTGAAAGATATTCTAATAGTGAACGTTTTTTATAAATCGGTTCAGTAGTTCCAGTGATTACCCCCTACATACAAACTAACAAATTTCACCTCTTTATATTACAAAATAGGGATATTGGGGTAAGCTATAGGTCAAAGACCCTACTCAAAACGAAATGAATGAATAAAGCTATAGGTCAAAGATTCAACTGAAAATGAAATTTTTTAGACCTTACTCGATTCTAACTGGCGAAAATGTTCACCTAATTTACCTTCCGGATCAGTAGTGGTCAGTGATAATGCGCCTTATCATAATGTACAAGTAAATCAAGACCCTGATCTGGGATGTAAATTAGGTGAAAATTTTCGCCAGTCAGAAAGGAATAGGCTATATCTTTCATATTAGTATTACTCATTTTTAGTCACACACAAACTGGTGTTCGTTTATCTGACTTCATTGGTACCTATATTTTAACTTAATTTTATTATATTATAAATATGTAAAATAAACAATATTATTGTACCTTTCTGTAAATTTTTTGTCACTATATATACACTAACAAAATATATTGTTGGGAAATGTCCCACCAAAGTATAAGAATCCAATCCTGCCTAAACGCCACCTTAGCAAAGTTGTGTTCCCAAATCATATCAAGTTGGTCATAAAAAACAAAAGTTGCTGTCAACAGAGTTTCGCTCGCCGTGAGAGTGACATATTACTTCAATCATGCTAAAATTTATCATTTTGATTCCATAATAGGTACCTACTAAAAAAGTGCAAGTTCCAGTTTGTGAATGAAATAAGTGCTGAATTATCCTTTGTACATAGCCTATTGTGACAGTTAAGTGTACTTCATCCTTCAAGAGAAGACCATGCATACTACCGTGAATCTATGAAGGTTTTTATTTATATACTACAAACCAAATTCTGAAAAACAACTACAAGTATCATAACCATTGCCAATTGAATATTTTTTCATTCCTATCTCATAGACAGGTGGTCCTTTGATGTTGTTAGGACATAATATATTTATGCATTGCTGGCATGTTATAAGTCTTTGTATTTTATGACTCACAAGAACTAGAAATTCATTTCTTACATTCATATTGACATTTATATCAATAGACACATTTTTCTTGTCATTTGTAACATCCTTGGAATTAAATACGAATGGAATCTATAAACAATCTACATAGTCAACAAACCTGTTATCATAGAAACCATATTATAACCTTCTCGAACAACATACTTTATAAATTTTCGGCAATTATCATAAACATCAAATAAGCCAGCTGGGCATAAAATGTTGTATTGCAATCATGTCTTATTAGTATATAAACACTAAGGAAAACACTATTATATTAACTATTATATTAAAATTACAAACGTAACAAGTGCCACCTAATTTCTCTTTTAATTTTACTCACCATTACAGAAATAACCAAGATCAATTTCAATTGCATGCATAAAAATATAGTCAACCGATCTTTGAAAACCGTCAAGAGTGGAACACTTTAAAAGCTGTTCGTGGTTGTATGCTAATACCAACTACCTAATAGTTCAAACGATCAAACGCAGGTGCTCGAGGAACATATCCTTCCCACATTGTCCCTTAGAGAAAATTCGAACGTTAATTTGAGTTAGCAACTTTTTTATGGCCTACGATATGTAGATGGTCCCGCATATATTTTATTTTTTCATTAGTTTCCTGTCTTGAATTAGCTATCAGTTGGGTAGACAAGTCTTTATGTACGCGACGCTAGGGTATAATATTTTCGAAAATATCTCAGGATGATTTCTAAAAAGTTATGATGCTTTCTCATAAAACATCCATTTGATCTGAGAGAAGGCAAGAAGGCAAAATAATGTCTCATATCAAGAAAAAAGCAAATATATATATATATATATATATATATATATATATATATATATATTATATATATATATATATATATATATGTATATATAAATATATATATATATATATATATATATATATATATATATATACAGTGTGTCCAATTAAGTCGGCACCATTTGGAAAACTTTTTTATTATTTGTTTTATGAAAAAAAGTTATTCCTGATAAAAAGTTCTGCATGGCATATACAAAATGAAATAATCAGATACAATTTTTTGCATTGTATACGAGGTTTGTGAAAAATTAAATTTTGCTCAAGAGTAAAGTACCTTTATTTTTTACAATATCGACAATCTTCATAAAAAACTTGATCCTAATTGAAAACTACGGTCAGATATCCAATATTATCCTTTATCATGAAAAAACATGATTTTGTTAATTTTACTAACTATTCTTGTATTAACATTGATAATTTGTGTCTACAGATCAACATTTAATCTAGGATGCACTGACAAATTCTGTGTAGTATCAATTTGTCTACACATTGACATTTAATGTAGGTGCACTAAAAAAACAAATGAATTTTTGATAGCAAACGTCAAAACGCTAGTTAAAATTTATAAATGTTACTTTTTAGTTAACTTATCTTCTGTTTAACTTTTCATTTGAGAAATAAATTATGATGATATCCATTAGGGTGTTTTTTTTTGCTCCAAAAAAAATTCCCTGAAGATTTGAGCTCTTAATATTAACATTGAGTACTTTCCCAGAGTGTGGAAAGATTTCCCATTTAAAATACACGTAAACTTTGTTTGTTTTTTATATATCTACCCCTATAACTCAGCGGCATTTCATGCTATCATATCGTACCAAAGCGCGATTTACATGCTCTACAAAAGCGCCTATTGCGACGTAGATGTAATCTGCACCTGTAAGATATCACTAAATCTTATTTTTGTAGAAAATTATTATTTTATAAATGACTGGATTTATGGAAAAAATGTAAATGACAAAGTTTAATTCGTTAATTCAAAGTTAACGCTTTATATCTCGAGAAATATCAATCTTAGCGTTCGGTTTAATGACTTTTTTTAGGAAATTAAATTTCCTACAGTCGTACAATTTTCCATAGATCCAGTCATTTATGAAGTAACGAAAAAATAGAATTTTCTAGAAAAATCATATTTAGTGACCCGTACACCTCAGGTGCAGATTACTGTAAGTCGCAATAGGCAATTTTGTAGAGCATGTAATCCTGAGTAAATCGCGCTTTGGTACGATGTGATAGCATGAAATTCCGCTGAGTTTTCGTATATTTCAAATGGGAAATCTTTCCACGCTCTGGGAAAGTTCTTAATGTTAATATTAGGGGCTCCAATTTTCAAGGATTTTTTTTTACATTTTTAACAGAATTTTCGGTTGAGAGCAAAACAAAATAGTCGTAAAAAAACATCATAATATGCATGCATTAATTATTCTAATGCAATAGCAAATTGTTAGATAACTTACCAATGAACCGAAAGATCATGTTTGTCAATACAATAAATGTTTTGATTTGCAAAATTAAATTTATTTTTACCAAAAAATTATTAAAGATCGTTTTATCATGGTAAGTAGATAATATTGTCGATATTGTAAAAAATAAAGGTACTTTTACTCCTGAGCAAAATTTAAATTTTTCAACAAACCTTGTATAGAAATGCAAAATATCGATATCTGATTATTTCATTCTGGGTTTTAGGCTATGCAGAACTTTCTATCAGGAATAGCTGTTTTTCATAAAACAAATTGTAATTTTTTTTTCCATATGGTGCCAACTTAATTGGACACACTGTGTATAGACAGATAGATAGATAGATAGATTTATTTAACAACGTATACAATTACAATTGCTTGCTGCAGTCAGAAGAAAAAAAGAACAAAGAAGAAATGAAGACTTATGGTTAAAAGGTGTAGTCTAAAAAAAATATATCTAAAAGTCACAAAAACATATAGTCGGCAAGTATATTTTCCGACGAGATGACGGAATTTAAATACAAACTACAATAAATTTAGAACAATCACATGGTGAAAAAACGAATTCACAATAAAATCATACTTTTAGAACATATATATTGAAAAATTTAAATACAGAGTTTAAAATATATATATATATATATATATATATATATATATATATTCTTGATCTTTTCTGAATGATAGCTCCGACAATGAGGCACATTCTAATAATATTTCTATTTATATACAGGATGTCCCAAAATAAGATACATAATTGAGTTCTGTTTTTTTAAACCGCAACCCCCTATGTTTGTTACATTTTTGGATTCTCCACTAAATTGTCGATATAACGCACCCAGGTTTCTTAGACTTATCTGCAAAAGTTTTCTGACTTATGTCAATTTATGAGTCTAAATAACGTCGTGCATACTCACATAAAAAATTCATAACTTCAGAACCATTCGAGATAAGTATTGTTTGAAGCTTGTTTTTTGTGGAGGAACATTCATTCTTGACACTTTTTTGTGATTATAATCTTCCACAATCTGAAAACAAAATTAAATGGATCAGGGAATCTATACAAGTGTAGAAGGGCAAAGAAATTAATTTGCCCCGATAAGTTACTGCGTGTACATCAAATTATTTTTCACAAATTGAAAAATATTCAATTAGTCAGTAACTTGTCGTATTTTGATTTTTGCCTGTAACAAAAAATTATTGAATTTAAAGAGACTCTGCTATATACTCTTGACTTCAAGAGTATATAGAAAAGTATCTTAAAATTCAATAATTTCTTGTTATAGGCAAAAATTAGAATGCGACAAGTTACTCACTAATTGAATATTTTTCAATTTGTGAAAAATAATTTGATGTACACGCAGTAACTTATCGGGGCAAAGTAATTTCTTTGCCCTTCTACACTTGTATAGATTCCCTGATCCATTTTTTTTCAAATTGTGGAAGTATAATCCCAAAACATTGTCAAGAACATTCAAGATAAATTAAACCAAAATTTTTTCAGTCAATTCCTTAGGCTTCAGCGCATATTTTGAGATGAAGGCCCGGGGTCGATGTTCCATCACCTACTAGATTAAAAAAATACAAATTACAAATGTTAATAACTCGACTTTTTCTAATGCAACACCCTATATTTTATTGCATCACTACATGTATTTCAGAGCTTTTTGTCGATATAGTGTTTGTGGGGTCCACTTTGAGAAGTTTGCGAGATTTGTTGCAAAATAAGAAATTTTGAAGGTTTTTTCGGAAATAAAAAGGAATCGAGTAGGCCGCTGTCGTAAAATTTGGCGCATCCGTGTACACGTCCAATTGTTAATAATGAATTTCACTCACGAAGAATTAGTGAATATGGTCCACTGTATTGGCGAAGCTGATATAAATCCTTTATTAGCAAGAAGACTCTACCATCAAAAATATCCAGAAGCAAGAACTCTACGGGTGTCTTCATTCCAAAAATTAAGAGATCGGTTTGAACTCACTGGTGGTGGTCGTGGTGGTCGGATCAATGAGGAAAATGAGTTTCAAGTTTCATTGATGCTCCAGGAAAATGCTCACGTAAGCACTAGGGAAATAGCAGCAGAAACGGGTATTTCACAAAGTAGTGTGAACAGAATAATATTGAAATCTGAACCCACGTCAAGAATTGTATGGTAATGATTTTGCAAGTGGAGTAACGTTTTGTAATCAAATGAATGGCATGATTGACGTGGATTATAATACTTTAAATAAAATTATGTTTTCTGATGGAGGAACGTTCAAGAACAACGGATCGGCCAACAGAAATAATATGCATTGATTTGTTTGTATGATCAGATGTTGAATCATCTGCGACTGAAAGATATCCTACTTTAATCACTATCTTCCATCGTTCAATATGACCTTTTGGAGGATATTCATGTTGAAAAGGGAAACATTCTCAATTGAAAATTGAATAGAAGGATTTTTCTGAAAATTGGAAAATCCACGACAATAATTAACTTATTTTTTGTAATATCTAACAGAAAACAACTACTTTCCCGGCTAAAGCCACGCTGGACATTGTACTACATCTGATAGATATTGAGAAAGGGCTCTAACTTAAAAGAAAAAAACTGAAAGTGAAAATTGGCATTTTTATTCAGATAGTAATTTGATTTTCTATTCCATCCTCAATTAATAACTCATATAGATGAATGAGGCAAAGAAGAATATTTATCAAAAAGGAGTACTCACCAGAAATTATTTGTAACATTGATGCAAAAGAAGCACCACATTCACTAGGTCTCCATTACATTTTTGTCGACGAAAATCTATTTCACGCTTCCACGATCATCAGGAAGAAATGGAAAACACATTTTCTAGATACAATCTCGCTTGGCTAATATGGAAAAATGTTAGAAACATTTCTTTTGGAGTGACACTTGGAAATCAATGTTTTTTTTTAGAAAAATCCTTCTATTCAATTTTCAATTGAGAATGTTTTGTTTTTTAATATGCATTATTATGCAATCGAAAAGCCCCACTGGTTGAGGACTGTTGATCACCAAAAGCGATGGTCGCTTAATGTTTGTGGAGAAATTATTGGAAATAACATAGGAACCTACTTTTTGCTGAATTGAGAAAGGTGTTTACATTTTCTTCGCGAACTTATTCCCAGAATGTTAGAAGAAGTGGATTTGAACACCAGAAGGATTATGTGCTGCAGTCAGGGCCGCCGAGAGCTAGTGCGGGCCTTGGGATAGCTATATGTTTCGGGCCCGCTTAAATAATGACCGTTTAAAATAATCATGGTAAACCTTTTACTTACCCCTATTACTCTTGATTTTAAAAAAATTAAAGGCTTGATGATCTGATCATGAGATGAAAATGCTTGAAAATCAAAATAAACATGTATTATATTAAGAATAAAAACAAGTAAACAAAGAATAGAAAAGAGAACTCTTATCCTATAACTAATAACAATCATACATATAAATGAACAAAATAAATAATAAACCTTACGGTTCAAAGGTTCAAGACATAAAAGTAATTCTCAGCATAATGGAGCTTTACGGGCTTTTCGGTGTGCAAAGTTTCGGAAAAACCACAATTTCTGGCTAATTCCGACTATATTGATAAAATAGCTAGGTCACAGAGCCGCTGTTAAGTCATTGTAGACCTCAAAACATTTGTAATTCTAGATAAATGACTGAAAGATCTTTCTCCTTCTGCAACAGTAACAGGCAACGTGCAGAACAGTCTCAGAGCAATTACAATGTTTGGAAACAAAGTGTCTAGATTCAATTTGCATATTTTATTTAGCAAATTTAATGGTGTCAGTTCCATATCTTCAAAATTTGCAGTATAAATATTTTTGAGTTGTCTGATTTCATCTATTAATTGGGGGTTAAGAAGATCTTCAAAATATATTCTGTGTAGATTGCCGACTTTTTCTTCAATTTTGTTATCAGTTGCGTTTTGAAAAGTCCAAAGTATATCGAATAAATTTGTAATATTTTTTGCGGCTTCAAATCTGGTCCGAGCTTCGGGCCCCCTTTGTGGACCAGGCCCCGGGAATTTGTCCTGGCTTCTCCGCCCTCTCGTCAGGCCTGGCTGCAGTGCAGTGCAGGATAGTGCAAAAATTAGATCAATCCTATCCTATCGTTGGATAGGCAGAGGAGGTACTATTCCTTGGCCTGCGCGATCCTTACTCCTATAGATTTCTTACTTTGGGGGTACGTGAAGGAAAGGGGTTTGCAAAGATCGTCCAACAACTGCACAAGATATGGAAAACAGGATCACGGAAGCCTCCCGTTCAACTGATGGAGCAATGCTTGCTAGAGTTCGGAGCTCACTTACTAGAAGACTGATAGCTTCTGTAGAACATGATGGTGACCTATTTGAGCATTTATAAGTAGCCTTTCCGCTAAATTTTCACATTGTTTCCTATTAATCATTTTGTTCCTGCTCTTGCCTGACTTGACTTTGAGGAATTGACGTGTATTGGCCTGCACCAAAATATATGTTATGGATTGTAAGTGTATTTATGTATATTTTTAGGTTCCCAGTTCTGATATGTGGCGTTGCATGCTCAAGTATTATAGTATTATTTTGTTGTTTTTTATCCTCCACTTTGTCAATAGAGTTACCTTCTTCAGACAATAAAGTATTTTGATTTGATTGATTTGATTTTAAAGATTACGAGAATGTTTCCTTTGTGATGTACTCCGTTTCTATTACAATTCATTTTGTTGAAACATATTCTTTTCAAAATTATATGGATGTGTCGAATTTTATGATAGCGGCCTACTCGATTCCTTGTTTTTTCGAAAAAAATCATCAGCATTTCTTATTTTGCAACAAATCTCGCAAATTTTACAAAGTAGACTCCACAAACCCTATTTCGGCAAAAAGCTCGGAAATTTTTTATTTCCATCTTAAAATTACAATAATTGTTTAAGTAAAATTTATAAAACAATATAAACTTGTTATATTGTCTTACATCTTTGGGTGAGTATGATTATTAAGATGTTAACATTTATCATGTGACACACTATTAAGAATGATATAAAACATATTAAAATAGTAGGTACTAGTTTTTATTAAAATTTGATAAACGTTGTTCACGACTGTCTTTACCACCAAGTGAATTATCAGTTACAGGTAAGGAAACTTCTGTCAGGTAATTGACATGACATATGTCAGGTGCCAGTGGTACCAATTGTAATTTTTTGCCAACATGAATTTGGTGGGTTAGAGATTTGAAATGGTGATATTGTTTATTGGTTGAATTCTTGTCCAACGTCAATAAATAGGAATATATTTCACAAAGATGATTGATATCCGTTTTTTTATTCATGCAGTTATTCTCTTTAAAGAAATGGGTCATTTCTAGAAAGTACATTTTTGTTGAGAGTGTCTTCTGGATTCGTCATTCATATGGTGGTCAATCTTGTTCACATCTTCTGCTAGAGCGCATATTTCAGGGTGTAATTTGCAATCACTCGTATGTGAACTAATTCTGGCGCCTAATGATCTTGAAGTTTGACCAACGTAGTTATCGTAGTTTTGAGAAATACTATACACTACATTCGTTTGGGAAGCTAACGGGACTTTGATTTTCCTGTGAATTGTCTTGATGGTTAGGACTGTTTTGTTTGCTATTGATATTAGGTACGCTGTGGAAAATTCTAGATAATTTGGGTGTAATTTCTTTGATATATGATATAGAAGCGTAATGGGGCAGTACTGGTTGCATTGTTCTCAGTGTTGATAATAGATGATGATTTTTCACTCGTTGTATTCTCTAGTGATGCTGACGTATTGACAAGAGACTACAACGAGAAATCATCACTTCAATTCACCCTTCAATGGAATTTACAAAGAAAATAGAAAAAAATAACCCTATAAGCTGTTTGAACTTAACCATAACAAAAACCTTATGAATAATATTTTTCAAAAAAATGTTTTAAGAAAACTCTTCGAAAAATGTTTCTTACCCCAAATGCAAAACATAATATTATAAAGTTATTACTAATTTCAGGCCATCTCACGTTAGAACAATATCAATATCGCACACAAAACAGATAATTTAGGTAAACGTATTAAAAACAATAAAGATAACACCGAGGAATCTAATATATGTATATATATATATATATATATATATATATATACATATATTAGATTCCTCGGTATGTATATATATATATATAAATATATATATATATATATATATATATGTAGTGTTATGATATAAAAAATATGTTAAATATAAAAATAATAATCATTTGGTAAAATGATATTTATAAATCACATGAATACCTGCTATGATTGTTTTTACAATTTTTCTGTGTACTTTGCATCTTTGAAAAACCTTTGGCCATCTTATAGTCAACGCAGATGATCCAAGAGTTTAGCAGTGGATCTTTTATATTATCATCATTATGTTTCCAACAATCTATTTAATTTGCACAACCTATAAAAGTATAGAAATTAAAATGCATAAATAAAATTTTTGAATTCAAATAGACAAAAATAATCTACAAGCAAGAACATCCTGTTTGCCAATTTTGAATTACAAGGAAACATGACAAAGAAATGTCAAACTATTTTCATTGGAAATGATGAAAATATCAAATTTCAGAACAGAAAAGTGGTAGATGTGAATTTTCAACAGTTCTATATAAATAATATGTGTTGATATATAAATTGTAAATAAAATATGTACCATAGGATAGAAAATATGTTTTTAAAAAGAGTGTGAAGAGTGAAAATTTGTACGGGAGAACAAAAAGTGATGGTTGCCAGGGAAAAAGGGAAATAGGAATCGAAATTTTTTTTTCTGGAGAGAAGCCGTGAGGAAAAATTTATGAAGAGAAATCAACGCAAATAAGCTGACAACAGAAGTATAGCTGCAATAGGACACTTAAAACCAAATCAAGAAACAACCAGCCACAGATTCGACCAAGCACCCACTTACCTCCAATTCAGGTTAGATTTCCTGTACATGACGTAACCAGCAGCAAGGGGGCTGAACGTTAGCAAACTTCACTTCCAATAGCACAGAATAATCCAGGGCTCGCGTGAGTGCACAAGCTGAACTTACAACAGGTACTTTATCAACAAAAACTAAATAAAGTGATAAAATTCGGGTCAGACACTTTTTGGTTTATTTTTAATAACACCTATTCGTAGTGGTGAACTTTCTTTCTCATTCATTATTATGATATCAATAAAACATCTGAATATTTATTTTGCATTGTGCCTTGATTGCGCATGAGCAAGTTTATTTGATGTTGTTCAATTTGATTGGTTGAATAATATTTACTAATGAGATAGATATCGCAGAAATAGGTAATTTAAGAATTGATTTGAATAAAAGAACAATCATTTAACTATATTCTGGACTCATTATTTATCATTTGACCATATTACAAGCTATATTTCCATAAAGAGAGTTCATTGACTTCAAGTAAAACAACAACTGCAATCCTCCTGAGACAGAGACGATCATCTCTACACAGACATACCGACTGAGCTGGAGAAAGGTAACAAAAGAGAGGTAAATAGTGATGGGTATTTGTTGAGCAGATAAATAAAAATAATAATATTAATAATTAAATAAACAATTACAACACTTCATAACAATATATATACATATGTATATATATATATATTGTTATGTTATGTTATGCCAGTTGTAAATTTTAAAAGACTAAAAACCCATAAAAAGAATAATTACTAGATGGTTAATGGTTTCAAGAGTTTGTTTGTGAATAACTTTTGAAATTCTATGTATATTGTGAGCCTAGGTAGAATATGGATAGATAAAAATGTCAAAATACTATAAAACAATCAATTTCATACACTGTCAAAATTATTATAACTCATAATTGCTCAAAAGACAATAAAAAGTCTAAATTTACAAAATTTTCAGGAATAAACAGTAATCAACACATTAATAAATTTAAAACATACAGTATATGAAACTGTAGCTAACAAAAAGTAGCCAATGATAGAACAGCAAATGTCTTTATAAAAATAGCCAATCAGGGAATAGATGGTCAGGTGTAAAATTGGAAATTGTGGGAGAGTAGCAATGAGATGGTATCAGAAGCAATTATTATAGAAATTTGTAAATAATGATAAGAGTGGAAAAATAATTGTATATATAAATTATGCAATATAAATATAAACAGTGAAAAGCGACAATTTAGTGCACCAATTCAAAAATTCAAATGAAAAAACAAGGAGAAAAAGATGTATCTAGGCGATAGAAAACAAAGCTTCAGGGAGATCGAAAATAAATTTCCAAGCGGATGCCACGCAAAAATTTTACTAAAAGAAAATTGGAATAATCCCATCATTTGGTAATCAAAACCAATATTACCTTAATGATAACATATCCACGGATCCAAATGCTGATTTCCGCATCTAAATAGTTCCTGATTCATGGTATTGCAGTCCTGACAGCGATTGGAGAGAGGAGACATCCTGATTCATGGTATAAGTAGAACACCAACAGTTCCAACCAGGTATAAAACTTTAATAGTGCTCTTCCGGTCCTGAACTATTTCACAAATAACATATTTCACATTCGAAGAACTTTATGTCACACTATTTTAAACAATAACAGAAAACATCACTCTCACGGAAAAAGTGAGGTTTTGTTTATCTATCCATGATCTGATTTATTATTATTATCCGTGAATATTTGTTTGATTCACCCTAGTATAAGCTATTTCTCGTAGGCCAGGTATTATTAAGTCTTCCTGAATAAAGGAGATAATTGCTTTTTGATATTTTGTTGTTTGTTTTCTCACAATGATCAATAACATACCAAAGACCATTCAATAAACTGAAGTTAGCCAGCAGTGGCAGTGTCTCTATTGCCTTGAACCGGCCACCTTGAGATAAGGGCGTACCAACTGTTGCTTAGCCGTGGTGAGGAAAATAATAATTGTTGGTAGCGTGACGAGAGAACAGTGACGTTCGCTGGCAATTATTATTACAGCATACAATACAGGGGCAAAAATATTACAATATTATATTTAAAAAATTTGTTGTTTGTTTTCTCACAATGATCAATAACATACCAAAGACCATTCAATAAACTGAAGTTAGCCAGCAGTGGCAATGTCTCTATTGCCTTGAACCGGCCACCTTGAGATAAGGGCGTACCAACTGTTGCTTAGCCGTGGTGAGGAAAATAATAATTGTTGGTAGCGTGACGAGAGAACAGTGACGTTCGCTGGCAATTATTATTACAGCATACAATACAGGGGCAAAAATATTAAAATATATTTAAAAAATTCATCATTATATAACAAAATATATATATATTTATATATATATATTCTTTATTTTCTCGGAATAAGGGCCTTAGTCAATCTATGTATTTTTTATTCCATGCGACGTTTCGACATTGTTTATGTCATCTTCAGGTGAATTCAGGAAAATTCTTCTATTTTTCTCTGTTGTAATTTTTCTGTTTATGTTTGTGTAATCCCTCAGTAACTTTGTGTCGTTTTTTCCTATTCCATTTTCCATCCTTTTGTAATATCCATCCATGTTTTACTGTTCCTAGTTCCCAGCTGGTAATAATTTTCCTAATTTCTTGACCACATATGCTTATATTCTTTATTTTCTCGGAATAAGAGTCTTAGTCAGTCTATGTATTTTTTATTCCATGCGACGTTTCGATATATATATATATATATATATATATATATATATATATATATATATATATTTATATATTTTTCTTTAGTTTCTTGACCACATATATATTTTCTTCAATTTCTCGGAATATTGAGTCAAATAACGTGTTATATTTCGAACCATATGTTTTTAAAGAATTATCAAACTCCATTTTTTAATTTTAGTTTTAACCTGATGATGACAAATACCATGTCGAAACGTAGTTAAGAGAAATTATATGAATTGACTGAATCAGACCTTTATTCCGAGAAATTGAAGAATATATATATATATATATATATATATATATATATATATATTGACGATTCTGACGTTTCGGCGGATCCCATTTCGGTACTGTATAGGATCTTGTAATGCCGGGGTCTCGATCTGCCTATTCTTTCGAGAGAACTATCAAGGTCACAAAACCCTCTTGAACCAATTTTCTGTCGGACATCTTTGAATCTGATAGACATGTGGGTGAATAAGTTTGTCATGAAATGCGCCATACATAGCACACTCCAATAAGTGAAATTTTAGAGAAAGTACCATAATCCAATCCAACGTAAATCATAATTCTAGACAGAGCCCCTTGAACGCATCTCTATCGACTTTCACCATATTGTTTCCCTAATAAAAATCGAAAATTAATTGACGATGTGGGGTTGCATGGGGTGGGATTATTTCATGCGTAACACCCTGACCCCGCACACGCCACGCCAACCAGATGGCACGCTTCTCGGGACACACTCGCAATTTTACGCGTCGAGGATTCCGTAACCTTTTGTCGGGAGCCTCTTCAGGCTCTTCTCTATCAGTGGCTGTTCGTGGAAGAAGGCCGATGACACCCTATATTTCGAGGACTGACTCTTTATTGTTGTGGATCTAGGAATGTTTGACTTCTATTAGATAGATAGATAGATTAATTGGACAACTTTACATTTACATGTTTGCTGCTAGTCAAGCGTACTAATAAAAATAATGATAAAATAAAAAATAGATAAACACACAAATAAAAATATTGAAAATACAATCAAAATGATTAAAACTATTAACATCGTTTACAAACAAAACAGATTGAAAGTGGAAAACATTATCTGCATAAAATTAGTACCTAACAAGTATATTTTTTAGTAACACAATATGCCTACTATTGTATCAACCCTGGCAAGGTGACAATGATTACATTAATGAGAAATATGAGTTAAGATAATCCTCAGTGTTATAAAAACAGTTGTTCAAAAAAAATATTTTATTTTGAGTTATGATTGTAAAGTTTATATTCAGGAGTTTTTGAACTTTACAATCTGTAACGAGGTTGAATGAGCAGCTCACATTTCTTGTGTGATAATGGGGAACATCCAGATTTTTAGAAAAGTTTAATATGTTTTTATGGATTTCAAGAACAGAAAATAACAATGGCCCAAGAACAGATCCTTGAGGAACACCATGTAAAACATTTCTAACACCAGAAAATGCATGTTTCACATAAACCGACAGGGTTCTATCTGTCATCTCACTGCATAGTAATTCAGCTTATCAAGAAGAGAGACATGAGATACACAGTCTAGGCCTTGGAAAGGTCACACAGTGCCATTGACACGAGATCTCCTCTCTCAAGGTCATCAACAATGCAACTCACGACTTTCAACAAAGCATCAATTGTGGACTTTCTTCAGGATGATTTCCAGAATCTCACCCTGAACAGGAGTTATTGAAATAGGACAATAATTGTCTACTAGAGACTTTTTTCCATAATGGTAAAACTTTCGTAAATTTAAAACAACTAGGAAAAAAAACTGCAGGAGTTGAAAAGGAATGTGATAATTGCATTAATGATCCCTTTCTTTGTTTCACTCGATAAGTGATAGCAATCTACACATTTCGATTTCTTGATGACCTTACTGCCTCGATTTCCTAGGGCAATATGGGTGCAAGAAAAAAAGAGTCACAAGACGAAGAACTAGAACCTAGTAGGTCAACCGAAGTCTCAGTCGCTCGCACAGTAAGCCCGATATTACACTTTCACAAAATTTCTGAAATTTTCAATCGGTACTTCCTATATATCTTGTTCTTTATCTTTTTGTTAGTTCGTGATCAATTATTTGCCAGCTAGTTTTTGGCTTGTTTTCTGATTCCGAAATATAATTATTATAAGCTGTTCTTTTACTTTATTTAACTGAATTCTGTAGTGTTTCCGATAAGCTCTGTAGGCAGCGTAACTTTCTGAAGTTTTTGTACAGTCGCAAATAGTTTTTATACTGGAGAGGATTTCACGGAGATAGTCGGACTGCCGGTTTTTTTTGGAAAAATTATTTTTCTGTGGTCTTTTACAATTTCTAGAAAGTTGTTGGCATAATCGTTTCTGTCACAGTTTTCTATGTTGGGTATTTCAGTTTCATTATATTTTTTTCATTTATTTGCTTTCGCCATACTGTGGTAGATGGCTTACGAAATTCAGCATTCATGTTCATGAATTGTCCGTAGTGGTCAGATAAACATATGGCTCCACCACTCCCGTTTAAAAAAACGTTTTCGAGATTTGTCAAGATGTCTATGCAGGATGAAGAGTGTGATGAAACACGTGTTTCTTCATATATGATTATGTTCATATTGAAACTATTGATCATTGATAATTTCGTCACGTTTAGTGGAATTTGATCTAAAATTTACGTTGAAATCACCGCAAACACTAATCTTGTGATTCAAACTAGTGCATTTTACTAAAACATTCTCGAAATTATGCAAGAAGACTTCCTTTCCTAGTCCAGATCTATAACACGTAATGACAATAGTCTTGAGGGACAATATCTCAATACTACAAAACTCCGAATTTATCACCCTGTTCGAGTTTTTACGGTCAATTTCCTTATATTTCAAGATAGTTTTGACAAAAATACATACACCCCCGTTTTTGCATTTGATTGGCTAAATTAATTTCAAGGTATATACCCACAGAAATGAAATAAAATCAATACCAATTAAATACTTCTATGAAACCGAGAAAAAAACATATGAAAGTGCCGAAATATACAATTTACTACCAGAAAATCTGAATTCCATCAAAAGCTATAATTCCTTCAAATACCATGTAAAACCAAGTAGCATTTTGAGTGGAACGAACGTAGCGGCCACGAAAACTGGAAAACTGGAAGTGATTGACCACAACCACTGCCACGTAATATACACGGTTCTATCACGCGACGGCTACCAAAATGGGGAACACTTTTTTGGTGGCTGCTACGTTCCGATCTACGTTCCTGGATCTCAGATAGCCACAATCCAACCACGTTGTGGTCACCTGGTAAAAACGTGGATATGTAGTGGCCGACACTAGACACGTTGAACAACTAACTGCGTTTGTGTAAATATGTAGCTCGATCTCTGTTCGGCAATATATTTTTGTGATAAATGTTCCTCATTTTTCCATTTTGCCTGATTCATTTCTAACACTCGATCAACTATAAAAATATATAACATATAAACATACAAACGGGTAAGTAAGTATATTGAATTTGGATACTTCTGATCGGGATACAATTAAAACGATTGAAAGTTTTATGTGAAATATGGGTGTTGTAGCTCGATTGTGTGCACGCGCCATCTGAATATACTTTATTTAAGGAAAACATTATAATTTTGGAAATAACTCGCCTCTGAAATTATGTACTCGAATCCCTCAAACATTGTTTTATCAATCTTGGTTGGTTAAAACAAATACTCACGTAACAAATTACCACGTTTGATGCAGTGCTGATGACAAATAAATCTTTATTGAATATTTCGATAATTTCTCTAATAATGGCGACCCAGCATATTCCTGTAAATATGGCGAGTTTTGGAGAATATAACTTTAATGTGGCAGAAAGTGTAAAAATACCACTCTAAAGCTCTTCCCATCATGAAGTGACCGGTGGAACTGAATTATTAACTTTTCAACCACGGGAAAGTGGCCTATGACTGACCACTTCAAAGGTATAACCTAAAAGTTACAAAAGGTCATATACCCTTGAAAGGGGCGAACACGTCGGGCTATTATAACCTACCACTCCACAGTTATAACCTCGAAATTGCGGGTACATGTTCAATAATTGTTGAAAAAGGACATGTAACAAGTATAGTGGATTTATGCAGCTGCAATCAACAATTATCAAGTATCAAGTAACAATTATCAATTAACAAGTAATTAAAATGATGGCATTTATGCAAACAGAATTAACAATTGAAGTATAAATATTGAGCAGGAGCACAAGTCAGAGATCCGATCTATTCAATTAACCTTATACAAAATCAAGGAAAATTGTCCATTAAAAACGCATAACCCATTTTATTTTGAATGAATATCATTACGTTTCACGTAATAGGTAAAATAAACTTTTTGTAAGCCACAACAAAATAATTTGAGAAAAGTTAGGTTAGTTTTCGTCATTGCGCTGACCAATCCACGTTCACTTCATAATTAAGAAAAATTGTCTATTGAAAACGCATTTCATATTGAATGAGTATTCACATTTCACGTAACAGATAAACGAACTTTTTCTAAGCCACAATAAAATAATTTGAGAAAATTGGTTAGTTCGTCATCGCGGGAATATTCTATCAAATGCGAACTGTGGTTATCACTTATGGAGATGGCAAGAACGTGGCAACCATCACCACATTTCACAATCAAGTGCCTGCTACATTGAAGGTTTTATGGAAGTTACCAAAACGTCACCGAAACTATCATACTCTTTCGAAAGTGACTTCTAAGTGATATTTAAGTGTACAGGATAGTTACCGCAACGATTATTTTCCACTTAAGTTTGAAAACCTTCAAAGTGTTTTGCTCAGTGGCCATAATGTTTCAAACACCTCAAATGACACTAATAAGTTATAGAACTGTGGAGTGGCTACCATAGATGGGAATTACTTGACTACAACCATACATATATAACATTTTAGTTATTCTTACTGTATAGTGGTAGATTTAGTGGTGATTACAGTTTCCGCCACTATAATGCTGCTTGGGACTACAGACAAGAAAGTACTTGATAAACCTAAAGTTTATACAATAACAAAATAGAATCCCTCAAATCATCCGAATACGACACTTACTTCTGCAAGTACGCATACCACAATCCTGATCTTGAACTACAATTATTCTTACTGAAATAAATTACCTACACAATAATTTTCGACACCTCTTTTTTGTGTACAGAGGGTCCGCCCCTGTTCCAAATTGAAAATAAACCAACAAAGCGAACTCGTTAAATTTGAGTTACCTACGGAACAGATAGGTGCACCGATTAAATGGGTTAGTAGAGAAACTGACACACTGTCTGCTGTTGATGAAAGATGCTGATTCGTCAGACATGTGTTATATAGCGGAATTTCGTTGCAAGTCATTGATCTCCCTTCTAGTTCGTACTTCGGAAGTCCTCGCAGTTTCACCCAATTTCGAATTTGCCAAAAAGTAGGAACAACAGCAGGCAACATATATCAGTTGAGAGAATAACAATTAGACACGGCCCGGGGGTTAACGAAGTGGTGATATTCCCCTCACACGCAGGTGATTGTTTTTTATAAACAATTAACTTTCTCTGTCGTATATTTTGTGAATTGTGTTCGTTTCGACGTACTTCCAATTGTCCTGAAGTTTGACCTATGTGACGGCATTTTTTCATCTTTTCTTCGTGCTTTTCTTTATATCAGTATTTATCTGATATATGAATAATTCAGAAATTTTGTTGCAATCAGTATAGATAATCCGAGGACACGTTCGTTGTGGAATATGTTTCGAGGATTTCTATTCAATATTTCCGTGAGGATTCGTTTTGGCGTCTTGGTATAATCTTCTCAGATATCACCTTAGTTGCGAGCTGTGTGTGAGTGTGCGTGAGGATTTCTATTCAATATTGCAACCAATATTATAGGAAAATTATACCAAGCAGAGGGATAAAATGGCTTCAAGAAGTCCAAATTCACCTATTTTTGACTGAATATTCTACCTTCAACTACTAACCAACTACAAAATTATAATTCGAGTTATAAAAACCGTAATTGAGACCTCAATAGGCGTAGTGCATAGTATGAAATTACTTGTTATGAACAAATATCCTTCACAGCCTCATGGCTCAATAGAGTTATTCATTACCTTAAATTTCACCTAAAAGTTACCAGCAAAATGTGTTCAAAATATTTGAACTTTCAGGGAAATCTTTCTAGTAAATATTAACATAATTACTCATGTATTACCTCATAGTCAGGGAATAAACAAGTCGATGAACAGGTCTACTATATACTCTACATTACGTATTTTGGCACCAATTGAGTTGCCTGGGCATTTTTTGCCCTAATTTATATCTACTGTACGATATTTATCTAATTGGACTAAATGTCTACAACGAAGTCAAAGTTACCAAAAGTAACTTGGTCTATTATCAGATATTGAAGCCCGAATCGATTCGGATGAGGATGACATGATACAATTCACTCTCTTCAAATGATTTATTGTGGAGCTGAATTTTAGGAATCTATAAAATGCCAAGTAGAAATTCGAATAGAATTAATAAACCATACAGGTATACCACCAACTACTATCGGTTAGCTGCCAGAATGATAATATAATCCGAACCTTACACTTCCCAAAGTCTGAAGATCAGAGCCATTATGTTCCCACTTATGTGGTACATGGGAATATTCTACTATGGGCTCCACGTCTTTTTATGACGTCAACTATTTTAAAACACTCATCATCCATTATTATGAATGAAAATATGAAAGCAAATAAGTGTTAACCATCGACGGAGGCAATACAAATCAGGGTTATGTTAGGTTATACCGGTAATGGATGTATTGACAGAATGTACAGAATGAATGCATAGATAAGCTGCGTTCAGCAAGCTTCGTCTATCGCCAGCAGTAAACTACTGCCGTGACGTTTACAATAATGCGACAAA
Source organism: Gonioctena quinquepunctata (assembly GCA_018342105.1). NCBI lineage: Eukaryota > Metazoa > Arthropoda > Insecta > Coleoptera > Chrysomelidae > Gonioctena > Gonioctena quinquepunctata. The sequence goes on along the minus strand of JAFIRS010001904.1, from coordinate 73,414 downwards.
AGGAAATTCATTGAAGTTAGTCCGTCTGAGGCAAATGAGTAAAAAAAAATTATTGAATAAAGTGCAAGAAAACGAAAGCAAATAGCCAAACAATAAAAAATTGATGTGTTGAAACGATGACTTCGAAAATTTCAACACTAATCATTGCGGCGTCCGGAAACGTTGAATTAAAGTTTTTAAGCGAATCATAATATCTCTATTTTTTTAGAGGTAGTCGCAATTGGCAAATAAATTGAATTGGATATTTCCGGGCACCGCATTCTGCAAAGTTAGCATTCTAAGGGTGCTTTCAGACTATGCGGGACGCGGGAATGTCAAACTACAATTTTTAAGCCAATCACTACACACCATCTAATATTTGAAAGGTTATGATTGGCTATTTCTCTTCGGATAGAGATTCTCTCCTTACACTGGGATAACATTATCATGGAAATTATTATGACAAAATGTGCACTGAGTACAATTATCGCGTACTATTTTCAACACTGATATTTGATATTCAATTCCAGAATAAACACTTCAATTTCAGAATAAACTCTCATTACGGGATTTTGTTGTATATGTCTTTTTCTTTGAGTAACTACTATCAACAAGAAGTAGAAAATAATGTTTAGTTTTACTCCGTATTAGGAATTAAAATGATAATTTTAGTGTTTTTGCTTAGAATATCGAATAACAACAATATAAATTCATTATCTACGATTCCAATCCAACCACAGAACAGAACGTGAAAAAACATCCCATAACAAATTTGTATTCAATCACATGACCACAAGGGTCTGAAATCCCAAGATAAGGAAAATGGACTTCAAAGTCAGGAATACAGGTTACTCTCGAACAAAGCTTATGTGTTCTCAAAGCGAAAATTTTAGGAAAATGCGACTTATAGGTCCCCCATATGGGATAGACGCCATATTTTTTGGCTGAAGCGTTTCCGCCATTGCAAAAATGATCCATTATTTCCTTCTTATGTATTATTATTCCTATTTTATAAGAATTCACTTAGATGGCTCAAGATTTGCAACTGTACATGTACCCATTAGAAAAAACCTGCTGCCTAGGAGAACACATACTAGACTTACTAAAATATATGAATGATTCTGAATGTTTGTTCTCATCTTCACAACGAAGCCAGATTCAAAATATGTATGGGTTCTAAACTTGTATAGGGCTTCATCTGCATTTGGGAAAGCTGAGTGAAAAGCAAATACGAAATAATATCCATATTCGTAACAGGAGGAGCACCAACAATTCAGTTCAGAAATATTCAGTGTAAAAAGGATCTAAATCACAGATCAATACTCAACTTCATTTTATACCTGTAACATACATTGATAAAAATGTAAACATGAGATGGGGATGTATTTTCAAGCAAAGCCTCTGCTTTTCAACAATAGTGTCTTCAGGTAATCACTCTCCATCTGGATATTATTAATTAACAACACAAAAGCTCCGAAAATAACCAAAAATACACTTTTACAAGCCAAAAGTGCACACTGACAATGATGTTCTTATGGCGATTATCAGTTTGTGTGCCAACAACCGCCATATTGAGTCACGTGGTATGGATTGCCTAATATACAGTAAACTTTTATCATCTTCTAACTTTCGGTTGTGTGTTTTATAACCTAAAATAGGTAGAAATGATTAAATTTGTAATATCAGTCGACTATTCTGAAGGCAATTTTACCTATTTATGCCTTTGACTTATTAGGCAAAATGTCATGATTTCCCAATTTTCGACTTCTGAATTACTTCAATTTTTTCCCCATATTGGTGAATTTAAGGTAATTATAATGTAATAATTACTTTGTTGAAAATATAAACAGGATGTTCATAAAATCAGATGTGGAATCATCTGCGACTGAAAGATAAACTTTAGTCACTATCTCCCATCGTCAAGATAACCTCTTGTGGGGTATTCATGTTGAAAAGGGAAACATTCTCAATTGAATATTGATAGAAAGATTTTTCTGTGAATTGAAAAATCCACGATTAAAATGAAGTTATTTTTTTGTGATTGTCTAACAGAAAACAACTACTTCCCTGGCTAAAGCCACGCTAGACATTGAACTACATCTGATAGATATTCTGAAAAGGCCCTAACCCAAAAGAAAAAATCTGAAATTGAAAATTTGCATTTTTATTCAGATAGTTATTTGATTTTCTATTCCAGTCTTAATTAGGAACTCATAAAGATGAATGAGGCAATTGAGAATGTTTCCCTTTTCAACAGTAATAATTACCTTCGCCAATTTGGGCGCTGACCTATTCGAAGGTCGAAATGACGTAAATTATACTCAAAATGTTTGTTGGGTGTGTGTGTTTGTGTGTGAGGATTACCACTAAATATCTGGGAAGGTAATTTTCCAAAATGCATCTTCCCTGTACAATTACATAGTATTTTAGGTATTCCTGATGTTCTTTTTAGCGTTTTTTCGGTGGTCCTGGAGTTTCACCTATGTAAGATGATCGCAAACTCAAAATGTGCATTTTTTGTTTTTTTTTGGTTTTTTCAGTCAAGTTTGAGCCAGTATTGATCTCAATATATTTAATACATTTCGAATATTGTTGCCAATCAGTCTTCTGCGATATCACTTTAGATGCGAGCTGAGGATTTCTATTCAATATTCGTAGGGTGATATGCGTCATCCATGTAAGATTACATGATTTTTTTAGATAATCCTGATTTCTTATTGGCGTCCTTTCGATGGTCCCAAAATTTCACCTATGTAAGTTGAATGCAAACACAAGATATGCATTTTTTGTATTTTCTTTGATGCTTTTCTTGGTGAAGTATTAATATCAATATATCAATAATTCCAATATTGCCGCCAATCAGTATACAAATATCACCTTAGATGCGAGCTGTGTGTGTAGGGATTTCTATTCAATATTTCCGTGAGGTAATTTTCCAAAATACATTATCCATGTGAGATACATGATTTTTTTTGATAACTCTGATGTTCGTTCTAACGTACTTTTAATGGCCCTGAACCTATACAACTTTGCTGCAGACACAAAATGTATATTTTTTGTTCTGTCTTCTTTGCTTTTCTTGGTCAAGTTTATGTCAGTATTCATATCAATGTACGAATCATTCGGAATGTTGTTTCTAATTAGTATGAACCTCCCAGATAATTCCACATATCAAGTTATTTGCGAAATGAGTTTTAGGACTTTTTATTCAATATTTCCGAGATCTACTTTTCCAAATAACATCTTCCATATGAGATTACATGATTTTTTTTAGGTACTCCTGATGTTCATTCAGAAGGCTTTTCAATAGTTCTGAAGTTTCATCCATGTAAGTTGTATGCAAACACAAGATGTGCATTTTTTGTGCTTTCCTTGGTCAAGTTTGAGCCAGTATTGATATCAATAATTTAGAATGCTATTGCCAATCAGATCTTCTCAGATAATCCGAAGACGAAGTATCACATTAGTAGCCAATTGTCTCAATCAGAATTTCAATCCAATAATTTTCCAAAATGCATTTTCCATGTAAGATCACACGAATTTTTAATATTCCAGAAAAGTTCAAAGAGCCTTGTAACTAAATTCAGCTCAACAATTTGGCGAAATTGAGAAAGTTTATGCTTTCTTTTGCCATCATGTGAGTGGAGTGAAAAGATTCCGAATCGAGGTGATTTTTCCTCCAAATTGATTACCCTATATAGACATCACCATCAACTGCAGATGCATAGCAAATTATTCGAAATTGTATACATCATTTAGGAATACCAATTGATTGAACGTTTAAGATGCGAGTCAGGCATTTGGCTCCCTGATGTTCGGAGTTTCTAGAGATATAATTTATATGAGAAGTGTTTCCACATTATTATTTAATTCAAGCTAAATATCTATAATAATACAGAGTTTAAAGTAAAAGCTATATTTCGCTGGTACTTCACGCTTTAATTGAGCTGTCAGCAAAGCGGTACCGACCATATTCATTGTGAAGAGCTTCTTGATATAAATTTTGTAGGTCAGATTCAGATTTCTTTCAGGACCTACCAGAACGAAAAATTATATGCAATATAATCTGTAAATTACAAATTTCACTAAACAATTCAAATGAAGATTTAATATGAACGTCTTATGATACTACCAATACTGAAATGGAAAGAGTAATAATAATAATAATAAAAAAGTTTATTTAATCTCAGAAAATGGACATGGCATTTAGTTACAGATAAATGAACAAACATGTAAGAAGGATACCACAGAAGAAAAAAAAAAAAAATTTATATTTTTTATTAAAAAAAAATTATAAATATCTACAAAAAAATAGAAAAAGAACATTGCTATATACATGAAAAGGAACAAGAAAAAAAATAGATACACTAATCCTATCAAAACACATTAATTTATCATCATATTCCTGAACAAATCAGTACTCTAAAAATATATGCATAAAAAAGTAGACACGAGGAGGTATAGATATAAGATCGATTAGAAAAAGAAAAATATTGGCATGAGTGAGGTAGAGCACAATAATACACGAATCATATTCAAACCACGTTAACGATGAACAGATTGAAATTTATGTTTTAACGGAAGCGATAGGAATAATTTCAGGGTGATAAATAGTATAAAGATATTTCATAGGAAGTAACATCCTAGGTTAAAAGAACATGCGAGATAATTGTATTCGCTTGCAGCCAATGCCTAATTTTTTTAACATTGCAGGTGAATTTAATTCAGGATTTTTAAGGGAATTTTGGCTATATAATCTTGGACCAAGAAAGACATGACTTCTTAAGGTAAGAGTTCTGTTAGCTTTAGGAATATGTACGGCAAGAGGCTGATTTCTTGTGGAGTACTTATTCTTTGTAGGGTTTTTTATTTTGGCGAATTTTTCTTTATTTATTATACATTGTAAGTAAAGTTCTTGGATATCGAAGACTCGCGAAAGGCCAAAGAGTTCTATTGTGGAACATTTTCTGTCTTTTCCATAAATTCTTTTTAAAATCCATTTTTGTATAATTATGATGGGAAATCATTTTTTCAAAAAAAGATCAACATTTTTGAAAAAAAAGTCAATATCTCCTTGCACTTAGTCGTTCTCCGAAAGAAATATTTCTAATATTTTTCCATCTTTAAAGTAAGATTGCTTCTAGAAAATGTGTTTCTCAATTCTTCTGGTATTTCTGATGATCGTGGATGCGTGAAATAGATTTTCGTCGACAAAAATGTATTGAAGACCTAGTGAATGCGATGCCAGTCTTGCATCGATGTTACAAATGATTTCTGGGAAAATATTTTTTTTATCTCATTCATCTATATGAGTTCTCAATTAAGACTGGAATAGAAAATCAAATTTTTACTTCCGGATTTTCTTTTTAAGCAAAGGGTTTTTTCTAAATATCTATCAGATGTAGTTCAATGACCAGCGTGGCTTCAGCCGGGGAAAGTAGTGGTTTTCTGTTTGATATTCATAAGAATAACTTCATTTTTATCGAGGATTTTTCAATTCACAGAAAAATCTGTTTTAATTGAAGTTTCCCTTTTAGGAAATATTTATTTTTGTACTGAAGGAAATATTATTTCCTAACAGTTATTTGTAATAAAAAAATTATTAGACCAAGTTTTTTGATTTTTTTAAAGAATTTCAATATATTAAAAATTATTTTGAAATTAATTGACATTAGTACAAGTATTGAACACTGAAAGAACATGGGACCCAGTGGGCTTATTTTACTGATTGTTTTCCATTCAAATAATTTTATTTGATTGACTATAATTAATATTGGGCATTGGGGGAACATTAAAACTAGTAGGGTTATTCTGTAGATTATTTTCTGCTGCGAAAATTTTATTTGCCACCTGTACCTTATTAGTAAGAGACGTTTGATGATTTCCATCCGCCCAGCCTCTCTAAACTATTAATATCTCCACCAGAGTCAACCAACATTGTGGTAGAAGACCGACGAATACATTCAAATAAATACTACTTTAGGCATTTTTCTTCATTGGTGTTTTCCTACTATCTGTCTACTTCCGTTTTGGTACTTAAAGAAAAATCGGATGTACTCATGTCTCCTTGCTCTTGAAGCCACATACTTGTGTTAAACATTTGAGTGCATTTCATTTATTAAAAATGATCTGATATATTGCGTTGATGTGAAAACTCTTTATCTGGCACAATAGCTTAGACTAATCTTGATGATATTCACCTAAAAAAAAAAAAAAAAAAAAAAAAAAAAAAAAAAAAGGGGGGGGGGGGGGTCTGGTATGCTAACTAAAAGCTTAGATTGTAGGTCCTCTACATCTTGTAAGGTAATTTTAACTAACTCGTCCATTCTACAAGCTCCAGAAATACCAAATATTACATCACCAATAAATAAATATGTAAATCATCCGAAAAAAAAAGAAGTTTTGTGACTTACCTTAATCATTAAATATTCTTCATCTGAAGCTACCTGGATACATTTGTCGATTTGTTCTTAAGTTAGAATCGGGTTTTTTTTGGCCTGTAAACTTCTGCCTGCCCTTTCAATGATGAACGAAGTTTTGGATATTTAGATATGACCACATCATGTCTAATTGCAAGAGTTTCCGTCAACATTGAATAGTTCGCCCACAAAGTTGGAGATTTCATTTGGAACCAAGCTCCAAGCATTTTCTGAGAAAGAACTTGCATTTTTATTCTTACGATATTCCATGAAACGATTGTATGCATAGTTATATTTTTCTCTGAATTTTGTTGGCAATAAATGCAATAAAGCAGTATTTACTGCCTCCTTGAGTTCTAGGTGGGTGTTCCAGAAATGGAACAGTCCTGATCACTCATCATTTTACACTTTACTTTTGCTTTTTAGAACGTTGAAACGCAGTAAACACTGTGGGGATACGCCAAAGATAATATATACAAGGGCAGGCAATTTTTCCTGCGCATACTATTTTTCTTTATAGCTGGTCGAGAGTACGTTACTACTTATATTTTTGATTATTTATTATTAACAATACACGTTCCAGTTGACAGTTCGTTGAGCTGTCATGTTTAACTTTTACTCCTCGCTTCAGCGCCTTTTTCGGATGCTCACAAAGTTTAAATATTTACTCCCGCTCTTCGTCTCCCTCACTTTCTTGTGTAATCTTGTGTAATCCCATCTATCTCGTTGTATATGCAAAATATTTGCTTCCGCTTTACGGAGGGCGTGGTCTATCAATGTCACCGATGCATAAATGCAAGGCTTTCTACTTAAAAATTATTGGAGAAAATACGTACATTCGACCGAGGTATGAAGAAAATAAACTTTTCCTACGAGTATGTGTAAAAGTGCACTTTTTTAATGATTTGTCGTGTGGACAGAAGCAATTTTCCGATCTAGTGCGGTAAAGTATTTTTCTGCACTAGTGCAAGTGCAAGTTTATTAATAGCTATAACATGATCGTTGCATACACAATTTTTTCTACGACCAATAAATAATAAAATAAAAATAAGAATTTCTGGTGGTGTACAAGATAATTCTTCACTGCCCCACATACTTATAGGTACTTTTGACGCGTAGTGATTGAATGTTTTATGGGTAATTTCAGGGAAGGAATTCATGTGACTTTTGAAAATTTATTGACAATGTCAGATATTTCTGATGTACAGGGTCTAATTATTATTCTATTATATAACAGTTTTTCCGCCGCTTAAAATCGACTGTAAATAACAATAAAAATATGAAAATCTTTAAATGAAATCAAAATTCATAAATCTAAGCGTTCAACAGGTTTTCTTATTCTTGTAGAACGTCGTAATTCAGGAACAGCAGGAAGTCGTCCAGGTCCACTATTCGTCGATGAGCTTGGTATTTCGTTTAGTATAATATCTGTCCTTGGTAATTCGAATGTTAAATTGTTCATTTATAAAACTAATTATTGTCTACAATTTGAATTTTCCGCTGTATTGGTAACAAGAGAAGTTTCATGTAGATTGCTTGGAGAGAGCTCTGCATATATTGATGGGTGTTGATCATCTGCTGTTGTGGTAGGTTATCATTGGCAGGTAATGGGTGTTGTGATAGGTCAGTGGCAGGTAATGGGCTATCTAGTGTCCTCTCTTTGGAAACTTGACATAATTTCAATTGATTGAAATGACGCTTGATAACATAACCGTCATCTAACTTGAATAAATAATGTAGTCTTCCAAGTTTCTCAATAACGATGCCATACTTCCACAATTTTGATCCAGAATAATTCCGAGACTGAATTCTATCTCCTGGCTTGATTATCCCCAAGTACGTGTCTCTATAGGCCGAAAATTCGTTTCATAATGAAAAGTACGTGTTTTTATTGGCCAAAATCTGTTTCGAAATGAAAATCCATGTTGAAATGGACAATATTAATAAATCGGTAGCAGATATTTAATTCGCGTATTATAATACGGGAGTAGAAAAATAAATATTTATTGCGTCAAGTTTAATATCCTCACTCGAGCCATGAACGATTGCACAACCGTAAGGAGGGCCAAAAGAAGAAACACAAAGATTACACCATGGATAACAAATGCTCCTGTTAAATCAACAGATACGAAAAATAAACCGTTCAAGAGTCTCCGAAACGATCCTCATAACTTGGAATTGAAAACTTAATATACAAATTATAAAATAAGCTCACAAATTAAATTAAAAAAAACAAATTCGACTATTACCAAAAACAAATCAACTTAAATTCAACCGATGCACCAATGTTATGGAAAATAGTTAAAGAAATAAGTGAAACCAAAAAAAGTAAGCGCAACATAAACCAATAAAAGATGAATCGGGGGAATTGAAAGATGATAAAAAGCAAATAGCCAATGAATTCAACACTTTTTTCACCCAAATAGGTAAGAAAATGGCAAATAAAGTGAAAAACGACCCTAATACCAAACCACATAGAGCAGTTTCTGTGAACTCGTTTGTGTTATTACCAACCGATAATGAAGAAGTTGAGAGCATCATCAGTGAACTGAAAACAAAAAAATCTGCAGGTGTAGACGATATCAAAGCAGAAACTATTAAGATAATTTTTACATATATTCTAGAACCTCTTACATACATTATAAATTTGTGCATGGAACAAGGTATCTGGCCCAGAGCGCTTAAGGAATCAATAGTAGTACCAGTTTACAAAAAAGGAGATGAGACAGCGATCACTAATTACAGACCGATATCTCTAATAACGCATCTATCAAAAATTTTCGAAAATTTACAAAAAAAAACGGTTAGCTTCTTATATATCCAAATATAATCTAATATCGAGTATGCAGTATGGTTTTAGAGAGAATATCTCCACCCAAGATGCGTTGTTGGCACTAACTACGAAGATTTCTTCTGCTCTGGATGGGAACATGCCAAGTCTATGTGTATTTATTGATCTGTCTAAAGCTTTCGACACTGTAAGCCATAGTCTCCTCTTACAGACATTGGAAGATATTGGCATCAGAAATAATTGTTAAAACTTTTCGAAAGTTATCTTGCCAATAGATTTCAGTCTGACAGAGTGGATGATGTGCAAAGCGATCAAATGCAAATTGAGTATGGAGTTCCTCAAGGGACTGTTTTGGGCCCAATCCTTTTCAATATTTTCATCAATGACATGTTCTCTATCAGGAGCAGTGGAGAAATACTAGGTTTTGCTGATGCCACCGCAATATTTCATAAAGCAGACACCTGGCAAGAATTGAAAAACACAGTAGAGACAGACCTTCCTTCAATAAAAAAATGGTTAGAAAACAAATTACTTACTGTCAACCTGCAAAAAACCTACTACCTACCTTTTAGCTGTAATCGGTCCAACACGCCATCATTCGATAGTCTCACGGTTACCACAATGAGTCAACAGTATATAATCCTGCCTAATTTTTTTTTTAAATATCTGGGAGTAATAATAGACACGAATCTCAAATGGGATTCCCATATTAACTATGTCTGTAATAAGTTACGTATGATTCTCTACAAGTTCAAATATCTGAAAGACATATTACCTTTCCATCAGCTCAAAGTACTGTACCATGCATTAGTTGAGAGCCACTTGCGATATTGTATAGTCGGATGGGGAGGGGCATTGAAAACACATATTCATCCTCTGGAAATACTGCAAAAAAGGTTCCTCAAGCTGATTATGTCCAAAGACTATAAATATCCATCTGAAGAACTATTTCATGAAGCACATGTATTCGATATTCGTCAGCTTTTTTATAATAATATCAATATAAAATACGACCGAGAAAAACCTATTAATTCAAACCTACCTAATCATAGTCACCAAACTCGAAAAAAACACCATCACAAAATCCCACAAATGCAAACATCTATTGGCCAGCGGTCATACCAATATATGGGTCCGAAAATGTATAACTCCATAGCTCTCCATATACAAAAAATTGATAACTTGATTCTATATAAGAAAGAGTTGAAGATCTTCATTCACAGCCAACCTAGGGGAAAAGTTGCCGACATGGTAATGTGATTTTTAATTTTAAAACCCTATACTCCGAAACTTTAGTAACGTTCTAATATGTCTTGTTTAGTCCAGCTCTATATATGTATGTATCCATGTGTATCATTTGATTCATTCTTCTCTTATTCCACATTTTAATCTCATTTTAAATTCATTTTAACACCTTTACTCATAGTATACTATTGTAACCATCAGTCATATGTGTTTCATTAACTTTTAATCCTGTGCTCTTATTTAGTTATTTATGAATAATTTTATTTATTGTATCGTGAGGAATACGAACTACATTGTTTTATTACATATACTAGATTTTAATTATATTTAGTGCATGTTGTTTTATAACATTGTGTTATTATGAACTTTTTAACTAGTTATTTTTGTACATTTATTTAATCATATATTTTCTAAAACTCCCTATTTTTTTGCGAAACAAGTGTTCTACACTCATCGTTATGATCACTTTATTCATAGTTACCAACGTAAATTGTATTCATATTGCCAATAAAGTTTATTATTAATATTATTTCGTTTCCATAGTTACAAAATATTTCATGACATCCTTTATTTGTGAATAAAATGAATAATCCTCGTTAGGGCAATGATTCATCCTCGTTTAGGTGTCTAAATGTTATACAGAGTATATCTTTATCCCACCCAAATTAATCAACCTTTCGAGGATATAAAGGGTACATGCTTATTTAGATTAACGCTATAAAAAACTGTTTTGTTGGCATTTGTATAAAATGCGAGGGAATGCGAGACTTGTCGCACTCAGCAAAATCCAAGGGAGCAGTTTCAGCATTTTTTCCATATTTTTGGAACATGTTTCTTAGGATATCGTAACGGATCATCTCGAATTCGAACCACGTGTTAATTCCTCAGATCCCCCTTTCCCATGGCATTATTTAACATATTTTATTACTTCCGACAAATATCTAATTGCCGGTTGATTTGTTATGAAAAATATAGTTCTCACGGTTGAGTAGTACACACTTTGACCTTAAAAAATGTCGGTTGTACCCCTATTTATCTGTCCGATCACCTCCACACATTCTTAGCTACAATGAGGGTATCATTTGGTACTGGGGAGCGAATACATTAGTCGTTAAGAGAAACAATTGTTCCCACGACTCGAAATTATTTTTGAAACATCGTCAATTTCTCTTATTTCATGAAATGAAAACTATTGGGAATTCAAAATAAGGGATACTCCCTCTGGTGTCAATTTTTGAAACTATACATACGTACATTGTTTACTTTATTAATGTTTATATGATTTTAGCCATATTCAAATTTGTCGAATCTCTTGTGATTTTTGACATTTAATGAAATTCTTGTTTACCTGTTGACTATTGTTTGTCCTCGAGTGGAAAAATGAGTGATTCAAGTTCATTATTGTTGTGACCCTCAATGTGACTCTCGGGCAAAACAATCCCGTTGTACTGCAATAAGTTTTCATCATTTTCCATGAGAAAATGAACGTAACGTTCTGGTGCAGACTAATCTAGGATTGAGCGAGTTTATAGACAGACGATGGGCTCTTGAAGAAGAATACAGTCCCTTCCCAAAATCTTCCTGTATCGTATGTGGCTAAGAAAAAAGTGAAAAAGAGAACATTCAAAGAGGGTTGTGAGGAAAGAAAAGAGAGTTAAGAAGATAAATTATTCAACGTACCGAAAATTATTCATACAGTATGGAAAAACAGTGACTATATGATTTTAGCCATTGTACACTTACAACTTGACGAATCTCTTGTGATTGTTGACATTCAATGAAATTCTGGTTTACCTGGTGAATATTCTGTGGACTATTGTACGTCCTCGAGTGAAAAAATGAGTGATTCTATTTCAAATCATTATTGTTGTGTACATCAATGTGACTCTTGGACAAAACGATAGCGCTGTACTGGAATAGTTTTTATCATTTTCCGTGAGAAAATGAATGTAACGTACTGGTGCAGACTAATCTAGGATTGAGTGAGTCTATAGACAGACGAAGGGCTCTTGGGATCTTGAAGAGGAATACAGTTCCTTCCAAAATGTTCCTGTATCGTGTGTGGCCAAGAAAAAAAGTTAGAAAGAGAACCTTCGAAGAGAGTTGAGAAGAAAAAGAAAGAGTTAAGAAGAGAAAAGATAGACATTATTCGACATACCGAAGATTATTCATGCAGTATGGAAAAAGAGTGACTATATATGTATATCTAGGTGATAAGGACACATTTTAACGCCATCTTGTTTGTTTTAGATGAAATAAACACAAACTGTTTTTGTTAGTTTTATTTTCAATTCGAACATTCACAATAATGTGTAACATTTCTTCAAAATAATTCATAACAATAATCCCGATGACTTCACTAAGCTGTCCGAAACTTTGAAATTTTTTTTTGCAAGCAAATTAGAATATACTTTGTATCCTTCAAAGTGAGTTTTCGCAAATGATATTGTCTTAGGATTTAAATACACCACTTCACTAGAGTCTTGAAATTAATAACACTACACAAAAAACTGGAAAATAATACCAAATGGAAATATTTTAAGAAAAACTCCAAACACAAGGGTATAACCTCTGAGAAAACAGACAAACAATGTACGTATGTCTGGTTTGAATTTTCGCCACTGTGGCGCTGGCATCTAATTTTGAATTCCCAATCATTTCGATTGAATAATCGCAATGGTTTTTTGAAGAATAATATGGGATATGAGTTAATTTCTTGTATTCAAGTTAATGAAGAATACTTCACTATATGATTTTCCCAATATTGGTTAACAAAACCACGATATACATTACGCTAAAAATAGATTCTTCAGGTACAGAGTATAAAAGGTAATAGGTGATTGAATAGAACAGGACTTTTATTTCATTATAAGTATTATCAATACCCATGGAAGACGTAGTCCTAACTGATTAACTAAGGGAGGATTTCCCAAAATTATAAATTCAAGGGGTTCTTACTAACCCCTAAATATTATTTTTTCTATGATAATTAAAAAATAGTAAGACGAATCATTTTTATTTCATCTAACATCTTGAAAATGAATTTATTTCATGTCTGAATTTTTTCACCCCGGTAGATAAAATTGCCAATTATCAAACAGTTTGTATCTCGAAGAGTATCGGTAATAGCAAATTGAAATTTTCCATGAGGGTTAAATTCTAGGGGTGTGTACGTGCTGATAAAGGATTTTCTAATATTAGAATCCTGAGGGTTCAAATAGTCCCTGAATATTTCAATAATTTTCATTTCTGAAAGTGTTAGGTTTTTTGCTATAGAACAATATACTTTCTGACCCTGAACGGTAACAACTACCCCTAATACCCCGAACATGAAGCAGGTTATATTTCAAAGAGTATCGTTGCATAACTAAGAAAATATTTTTGAAATTTTATTGCAGAGTGGTTAAAACGTTGTGTTGATTTGTTTCCTTCCATAGTTTTAACTGTTTATTTACGTAAGATTAACCGTATTGGAAAAAATTAAGGTAACTTGGAAGTCGAAATTTGGGATATTTTGCCCAATAGGTTGGGTGAAATGCCTTTTCGCGACCAATTTATCGCCTGAAATCAAGTATAAGTAATAAAAAATGAAGGTTGAAAAGAACAACGTGGGGTTTTTCTTAGAATTCCATCTGCCTCAATCTGGATTTTTTCAAAATACTGACTTGAGCGAATAGTGAATTTAGTTTTTACGATTATTTCGCGAATTTCTTCTTTATTTTTAAAACTGTTGAAAAAGTTATTTTATTTTATTCTTTGCACCATTATACCAAAGCTAATATTCCTATTGGTGCATACTGGGAAGGAATTTTGATCCTAAGGGGTTGAAACTACTTCCTGAATCTTTTTTTAATTTGAAAAGATATTTTTTTATTATATACTATTTTGTTTTTTCAATTTAAAACCGAACAAACGTTGTATGTCAACAGATAAAGTATACATTATCCGAGAGCCGGATCCAGGAATTTGCGTGCTCGATGCACAGAAATATTCGGGAATTCCATCTTTTAGAAAAAAAAGTGAGCTTTAATAAATTTATGAAATCCACCCGAAACGAAAGCAGCTTGAAAACCAAAAAACATGGTGAAGCAGTTCTATCTAAACACACTATTGATTTTACTGCTACAATCAAAGTCTTTTACGATCGAACTACAGACAATTTGCTGTTCATATTTTTTTCTGGGCATTATATCTCACACAATGAACAAAGAAGAAAATTTATCAAAGTGCAGGAAATAAATAAAAACTTTAAAAAAAATGAAACCGACGAAAAAATTAACTGAAAAGCCAAAAATAAAATTACTTTGAAGTAGTAATTAAAACGCCGCTATGCAATTCAATTGCTAGTTTGTTTGGCGCCTGCCAAATTTCAAATCATTCGTACGTCTGGAAGTGGGTCAAAATCGCGCACAAAGGGGTCGGTTACAAACAAACAAACATACAAGTGAAGCTAATATAAAGCGTGTCATAATAAATCTTCTTAGTCTCAATAACTAAGCTCCTAAACTAATGTAAGTAACTAATTTTGAGTCGGCGCCAAACAAACAAGCAAATGAATTAGGTCAGGCGTAAAATGATGGCATCGAGTTGCGCGGTGACATTCTGATAATTTAAAGATTTATTTTATTTTTTACTTTTCAGTTCCGTATTTCGTCGGTTTAATTTTTTGTTAAAAAGTGTTTGTGGCTGAAATCTACTAATTACTACCTACTTGTTTTTTGATTACTTCCAAAATACTTACTTACCCATCTTACTTCAACTATTACCGTTGAATAATATGATTATCTACTTTTACTATTTGTTGTAATATAAATTATTTTTGTTGTTCTGGTTAGTTCATTCCATTACTTTGTCTATCATTCCATCCTCTCATAGAATATAATGATTGTGACGGATGTGGAACAAAAATGATGACAGTAGCGATCTGTCATTGTCAACTACATATGTGTGTGCCAATGTTCACAAGTGAAAAATCAATTATCCCCTATTTTTCCACCCGTAAGGGTGGATAATTTCATTCGAAATCCAAACATGAGGTATACCCTATCATATTAAGAAAAGAATCATCCAAATCGAAGAACCCAGTACAAAGTTATGCCTGATAGAATCGGTTAACGGACCAGAATTCAGAGGGTGAGTGATCAATATCCTTCATTTTGCTACCCTTAGAGGTGGATTTCATCTCTTAAATTCAAATGGGACCAACTTCGAAGTACACCCTATCAACTGAAAAAAATTTATCGAAATCGGACGTCTCAGTAAAAAGTTATGCGTGATCATACATAGAAACAAAGAATATACGCGTTGACTAGAGAACCTCCTCCTTTTTGGTTTCGTCGGTTGAAAAATCAATCATCCCTTATTTTACTACCCATAGGGGTGGAGTATTCCATTTCAACTATGAGGTATATCCTATCTGATAAAAAAAGAATAATCCAAATCGGAAAACCCACTACAAAGTTATGCCTGATAGAATCGGTTAACGGGTCAAAATTCAGAGGGTGAACGATCAATATCCTCCATTTTGCTACCCTTAGGGATGGATTTTTTTGTTCAAATTGGAATGGGACCAACTTTGAACTTTGAGTGGGACCAATGAAAAAAGAATCATCGGAATCGAACTGCTCTGTTAAAAGTTATGCGTGATCATACATAAAAAAAATATTCGCGTCGACTAGAGAACCTCCTCCTTTTTGGTTTCGTCGGTTAATAACAAAGTAAACAAAAGACACTCACCTCACTAAATGATTTTCACTAATCAGTGTTTACAAGGGGAAATAATACTAAGTATCATCTCCAAAAAAGGGATTGTTTAGCGAAACACGTACCGTTTTTGTAAACCCTGTTTATGAAATCATTTAGTGAGGAAAGTAAAATTTTTTTTACAAAAAGAAAGTCCTCGTATTCCGAGTTCAGACTATTATCAAAATCGCATTGAATATAAAAATGCTTCTCTGTACACAGTTGACCTTTCTTGTTTTTAAACATAGAAAGAAAGAATAAGAATCATTGGAGTATTTCGTTTTTTTCAAGCTTTGATCTAGTTTCACCTGTCCCAATGTCTGCCTGTGGGTAATCAAATATTACAAGTTAAATTTGACCCACTTCCCGTTGTTCGGTTGAGCTGAAATTTGGCAGGTGTTCATAATTCCGGTGAAAATGCATTATGGAATTTTCGCTAGGGAAAAAACAAAATGGCGGCTCCAATATGGCGCACGAGTTTTGCGATTATGGTTCGATTCTATTCAAAATTGGTATGTGGGGGCTTTCGAAGAACAGAGATCACGAACTTTTTGTCAAAAATCATAAATTCAAAATGGCGGCTTCAATATGGCAAATAATTTTGTGGATATAGCCCGATTCCAATAAAAATTGGAATGTGAGGGTTTTTGGGGTCGGAGATCATGATTTTTTTGTCAAAATCCACGAATTCAAGATTGCTGCTCCAAGATGGCGACGTGTTTTGTTATTATGGCCCAATTCCATTCAAAATTGGTATGTGGATTTTTTTGTGGTCGAAGATTATACATTTTTGTCAAAATTCAATAAGATGATGGATTTCATGGATAACCAAAACATTTTTTTTTATTAAAAAAAAGACAAGCTTTTATACAATTGCACTAGGAAACAATAATTTCTTAATTGTTTGATCTAGGTTATTCTGTGAGTATCAGGTACAAAAGCTTGCCAGAATATAAATAGGTATTTTGAATTTTTACGCACAGAATAACCTAGGTCAAACAATTAAATTTTCAGTGCATTTGTATAAAAGCTTGACTTATATTTTTTATCATTTTTATTTTTGTGAATTCTTTCTTTACTCAATCGATAAGTTTATTTTCCTTGTGTTATTTACATGTATAGGAATGCTAAGACATTTCAACCTAAGTCAATAATGAAAATGTCAACAAAATGTTCATAAAAATCAAAATACGGCACAAGTATCTCACTTTTATCATAAAAATATTTTTCAGCTCAAAACATTTCAAGTCTTCTTTTGTAAAGCCACAAGATTTTATTTCCTTCATGAAGATTGTTTAACATTTTTGGGCCAAATATATTAGGAGCATAAAAAAATATTCAGGTATAGTATTAGATAGTTAGAACATATATTAGAGATTCTTCAGTTATAATGTTCGCTCAACTCCATATTGCCATATCGCTCAATTCTAAATAACCAATCTTTATTCTAAAGAAAGTCAAGTGTTCATTTTGACGAACTTTCAACGGCCTTGATGTTCCATCAATGTAACTTTTGCTGCACAAACAAGATATGTTGATATGTAATTTTTCTTTTGTGCTTGTTAAGTATATGCAAGGATCTGAAATATGTTTGTTGTTCTGATATAATACCTGTGGATAAATCTAACTCTCATAGTAATTTTTCTGAGTTTTTTGACCTGACAGCAATCAATCCGATATGAAAATTGAAAGGGACCCACTTTATTATCAAGACGCCCTTTATAGCATCTGTTTGCGGAACTTCGTGCTAAAAACGGTAACAAACATTAATTTTCGGCACTCCAAGCCGTTGATGATAGTGTTCCAGAAAGTAATTTATGTCCGAGATCCAATTAAACACCGGTCGATGAAATTGTTAAACGATTAGGACATGCCTTTCAGAGGTCTATGTCCTATAACAACGACCTAAAAAAACGAAACAAAAACTTGACTGTTATACCTACACAGCAGCAACCGCGGTTGGGTAGGGAATTCACCCTCAATTTTGTTCAGAAACCAACTCGATGAAACAAGTGCTTTTGTCTGAAAATGCTGTTATCCAGTTTTGAAGAGCCTATCGTAATACCGCGTATCAGTAGGTTTACATATAAAAATGTTTATTCTGATTTACAAGTCATACGTACTATACTTTTTCGTATTGAATTTTTGGAACTTTCGACTCAAGAATCGACAAAGAATATTTCCGGATCTCCAATCGTGGAAAACCGTACACTATTCGATTGGGAATAGTTCTCTATAACGTGGTGGATGAATCAATATGGTTTTTGTTCGTTTTTCAGAAAAAAAAATCCATGTGGAACACTGCCTATCTTTTTCCGGTTTTCATCATGAAAATCTCTTCTTGCACCCAAAATAACTATTTTTTGTAAACGCTCCCCAAAACGGCAACTATAGGAATTCAAAAAAATCCGTAAAATGACACTTTTACGGACTTGTCCGTAAAGTGTCGTCATGGCAGCACTTTACGAACTGAATTTTATTTATTTGTTGAAAATATGAACAGGATGTTCATAAAATCAGATGTGGAATCATAACATAAAACATAACTTAACTTTAACGGGTCTTTATAGATACTATAAAAACTATGAACCGATAACATTTTGCTGCAGAAAAGCTAGGAATTTTGATTTTTTTAGAATAAAATTGTCAATAGTTATTGATGACTTTTATATTTTCTTTCTTCGAACAATCGCAAACAAAATGATAGTAAATTCATACGAGATAAAATCCACTTACAAGAATATGCGAATAATGGTTTAGTTTGGGTTCAAATCAAGTTTCGATTTTCACACCTAAGCCTACATACAGTTATTGGATGATAACAATTTATATTTCATATATTCCAAATGTCACTTACTATTCAAGATCACCACGAAGTGGGCGTTATCTGGCATTCACGATTCGAATGTCAAACTAGGGGATAACAGGATTTTGCTGTATACTGAATACATTTACAATTTTATTTCAAATTTGGAGTATCTTTCTGAATGGTTGTCATATTCACTTACAAGTTTATTATATTCAACTATCTATATCCCCATAATACGATAGTATAGTTGGATCCTGGAAAAAATGACTGAAAACACTATTAGAGAACATAACAACAATCGCAAATGTTATTAACTAGTTGACACTTTTCACATTTGACACGTCGGTAATAAAAAACCTGATTCGATATTTCACACGGCCTTCTGCGTACAATAGTACATTGTGTATCTAGTAGTAAAAGCAATACATTCCCGGACGCCAATGTAAATTGTTGGCCGAGGCCAAGCATTGAAGTCTGGGAATGTGCTTTTACTACGACGTACACATACTATTTTTTCTGGAATCAACATTTTCATAGATTAAGGATTTTTTATAAATGCATAACAATTTTTTATTGCCATCTTATTGCCTATGAAATCGTTTCCTTGACAATCACTGTTTGTTTATTGTTGTGACAAAAGTCAGATATTCACTACTTTTTACACGCTTTATTATAGCTTCACTTGTATGTTTGTTTGTTTGTAACCGACTCCTTCCAGACGTACGAATGATTTGAAATTTGGCAGGTGTACATAATTTCGGTGACAATGCATTAAGAAATGTTTGTTTGAAAAAAAAACTGAATGGCGACTCCAATATGGCGGACGAGTTTTGTGATTATGGTCCGATTCGCTTCAAAATTGGTATCTGAGGGTTTTTGGGGTCCAATATTATGATTCTTTTGTGAAAATTGAAAAATTACAGATGGCGGCTCCAAAATGGCGGACGAGTTTTGTTATTATGGTCCAATTCGATTCAAAATTGGTATGTGGGGTTTTTGGGGTCCAATATTATGATTTTTTGTGAAAATTGAAAAATTAAGATGGCGGCTCCAAAATGGCGGACGAGTTTTGTGATTATGGTCCGATTCTATTCAAAATTGGAGAATAATAGTTAAAAAAATTAAATAATAATAATAATAGTTTGAAAAACTAAAAAACACGCTTTGATAGAAAACAAAACTAAAAAGTTGAAAATAAATAATAGTTTAAAAACTAAAGAACACGCTTCAATAGATAACTAAACTAAAAAGTTGAAAATAATTTTAAATGAGTTTGACATAAGAATACAGTGATTAACAACATATTTATTTCATCGTAAAAAAGCGTAGGGTGCTTTTTAAGATATTTTCATAATGATTCTATTTTTACCAATATCTGTCCATGAAATATTAACAACAATTGACATCAAGCACCCCACGCTCTTTTACGATGAAATAAATTTGTTGTTAATCACTGTATTCTTATTTCAAACTCATTTAAAATTATTTTCTACTCTTTAGTTTAGTTTTCCATTAAAGCGTGTTCTTTAGTTTTTAAACTATTATTTATTTTGGTTTAATACCTACTTATCGCAAAAAAATATTTAAAATGGACAGTGATCATGATGTCCAGGTGTGCGGGACACCACCAGAGTTAGTAAATGCTGCTGAAAATGTCATCTTGAATTTATTGCCAAATAAATCCAAGGCAAAATATGAATACGCTCACAAACGTTCCATGGATTATTGCCAAGAAAAAAAGACGACCTCCCGATCTGAAAATGTCATGATTGCATACTTTTCCGATTTATCTACAAAGTTGAAGGCATCTACGTTATGGTCAAATTACTCCATGCTGAGAGCAAGAAGATATTGATATTACAAAATATTCGAAATTACGTGCTTTCCTGAAACGTCAAAGTGACATCTACAAACCAAAGAAGTCAGATGAACAATTCAAAACGTTTATTACTCAAGCAACAGCTTATATAAACTTAATGAATAAGGTACGTTTGGAATGTAAGAATTTTAAAATTACCTAGATATTTATGTAGTTTTACTTTTTAGGTTGCCTTAATATTTGGTGTTGAGGTGACGTGCGTGATGAACTATATCAATTAAATTTTAATGACAAGAAGATTTTGGATCTAAGCTTTTGATTGAAACCAAGATCATTTGTGATAAACGAAACTTATATGCCATTGTATAGAAAATATGTTGCATGTCGTCCAGAAAATTTCGAAAGTTGCCGCTTTTCCTTTAAATATTCAAATGGGAAAGGTTGCAGGCAAGTAGTGGGGATACATCAGTTTGGCAAAATGCCTCAAATTGTCGAACATTTTTAAATTTGCCATATGCACACGAATACACAGGACATTGTTTCCGTCGGTCCCTGCGACAATTTTGGTTAATGCTGGGGCAGATTTATTGCTTTAAGGTAGTTCCGCCACGAGACAGTTGAATTAGGAAATTATTTTCGACGGAATCGAAAAATTTCAAACGACTTTTCGATTTGAAACGCGAAAAAAATTTTTTTTTAATGGGGGCACTTGCCCCCCTCTCTCTAGAAAATTTCTTCGTTATAGAAAGTCGGTGACTCAAAAAATGAATGTACCCGAAAAGCGCAGCAAAAAAATGTTCCCACTGAAATCAATACGTCAGGAAAATATGTTTTCGATAACTTCATGGACTTTATGTAGTACTTTTTGAACTTTTTTTGGGAAGAGGATTTAAATCGATGGGTCAAAGAAAGTTTATCGCGTTCGACCTCAAATGGTCCCTCGACTTCTTTAAAGTCCCCTGACAATCGAATTCTACGAACCCCTTTAGTGTGCGCTTCCCCGTGGACTATTTCGAATAACGAGAGTAGTTTTGATTATATCTGTCAAACTAAATGGTCAATCACTTTGATTTTTTTTCACAATATCTGTGCTATCCTGCTCTAGCTCCTCCTCGTTTTTCATATACCCCTTAATTTTAGTACTAACGGTAGAATTGATAATGTGCGCCTCCCCGTGGACTATTTTGAATAACGAGAGTAGTTTTGATTATATCTGTCAAACTAGACACTTTGATTTTTTTTCTCAATATCTGTGATATCCTGTTCTAGCTCCTCCTCGTTTTTCATAAACTTCTTAATTTTAGTACTAACGGTAGAATTAATAATGTGATGTTTGCCTATGCATGGTCCATATGTTACGTGTTGAGTCAACTTCAATTATATATGTATATATCTCGGGTTCGGGATGGTGAAACTTGTTGAAATTTTACAGAGGTGTTTCACATGTTAGACAATACGTTCGCCAAATTTTAATAATTTCCCAATTCAACTGTCTCGTGGCGGTACTACCTTAAAGGGGGGGAAGGATATATAGAGGAATCTTTCACAAATAAAGTAGACATAGCAGATAAAATATTTAGAGGCGGAAGTGATAAAGAGAAATCTGCTAATACTATTAGTATTATTGCTGAAGAAGAAAACAGCAATAACGTCGCTGACTATTCAGGTAACATAACAGATAAATTTAGAGGGGGAAGTGACTAAGAGGATGACTTTTTAGGTAGAGTTCAGCCTATATTTAATAATTGTACAAACTGCAACATAACTATGAATATACAAAAATAGTTATAATAAACGTTCCATATGTGTAGTATATATTCATTAAATGTTGTTAATGTGAGTTTGCGTGTAATTAATTAATGTCTAAAATGTATATAAGAAACCCGTAAGGACCGATTTTGACGGCCTAGGCCGGCAAAAATGTTACCGTCCGTTGCTTAGCAACGGACTAAAATACTAGATTAACGTATTTTGGGGTATGAAGTTGCTCCGATAAAGTAGCCATTCTTGAGCGATTTCAGAAAAATATATTTGCGTATTGATAGCAGAAATGAAATCATAGTTCCTACATGAAACATTCATTGGAAAGCTTATACAAAAAATATTGTATGCAACACGTACGTATCTTCATATTACGGACTCGGCTAGCGCCTCGTCCGTAAACATTACGATTCGTCCGCGAAAGCCTCATTTTTCGTACTTGTTACATAACCTACCATTTTACCCGACTACGGCACAGCCGAAAAGTAAGGGTAATGATTTTAGCAGTCTATGTATGTTTGTATTCACGAATGTTCCAACGTAGCGCCTAAACTACTCATTCGATTTTGATGAATGAGATGTCAATCGATTCGTTATTATGGTCCGGGTAACATAGGCTACATTTCATACGAATTAAATCAAAGTGGCGGGTGTTACATAAAAAAGTGGAGGTCTCTGATTTTTTTTTGCTATCGTATCGAGTGGGATGTCAAATGAAAGAGGAGGAAATTTTGGGTTCATAAATATGGATATAGTACAATATTAAGTTGGTTAACTTAAGTTAACGTGATGAGTTCGGAGTATTGAAGTGGCACCAAGTTTTGATATTTTGGTACGTAAAAAATCCGAATTTATTTTAAAGAAGTAGCCTATGTGAAGTTTAACTAATTTACAACGAAATAGTAATAAGAACCATTGGACATTTAGTGGAAACATACACTTCAAATTACAAATCCAATTGGCACAACGATATCCTTGAAACAAATAGATCGCCCAGCGGAGAGATAAAAACGAAAACAACACAAAATATCTAAAGGAAACCATACACAAGAATTATATCGACTTTATACTCAGTGAATACTGGAATTACAATCACTGAAAGCGATAAAAAGCTTGCAGGAAGAAATTGTAGGAATAGAACTGAAACAAAAAGCAAATAATCTTGAAGTTAAGAACCAATTCCTGGAAAATAAAGTGGAGCTCCTGGAAAGAAAAATAATATTCTGATATTTGGCCTGGACAACTCCGAAAAATTACTACGAGTTCTGTTACTAAAAAGCTCAAAGAACTATTAGATATTGAGATTAGAGAATCAGATCTGAATAATTTATATTGCCTCAACAAATCTGAAAAACCTCCTGTTAAAATTGAATTTGTATCTTATCTAAAAAAGAAGAAACCTTGAAACAGACCAGAAAATTGGAAGGCGCGGGTATTGCAATTTTACACGACCTGACCTTCGAACAGAGAAGCAAACAAAAAATGTTGTAAGAATTTTTAAATAGAGCTCGACAAAATACCTTAGATCGTTCATTCATAAAGGGAAACAAATTTTATGTCAACAACAAAGCTTACATCATCGAAGAACTACAAAAAAGTCACGATTCGGAAGAATACTCCCCAAACAGCGCCCCACCAACAATTAGAAATCTAGAAAAAGAAATCGAATTGAATGAAGAAATAGAAGATTTATCACAACCTCCACAAATTTACAAAGAACCAAAGAAAAAAGTCAATGCAACTACTCCTAAAATAAACGACCCCAAAGAAACCATAAGTATGAAAGCTGCGGGCGTATTCATGAAAGAGAGAACCAGAAGTACCCACTCTAACAAGTTATTTCTTGCTTTATTCTTTTTAATATGTTTGTGCACTGTACTGTTATAAGGTAACATGGACCCATTTATTGATGAATATGAAAATTAAATAGACTCCTACAGAAATCGAAAAAAGAATACTATGAAGGTTTGATAGAACGAAACAAAAATAGATTTGTTGAAAATATAAACAGGATGTTCATAAAATCAGATTTTTTCTTTTGATTTAGGGCCTTTTCAGAATATCTATCAGATGTAGTTCAATGTCCAGCGTGGCTTTAGCCGGGGAAGTAGTTGTTTTCTGTTAGACATTCACAAAAAATAACTTCATTTTAATCGTGGATTTTTCAATTCACAGAAAAATCCTTCTATCAATATTCAATTGAGAATGTTTCCCTTTTCAACACGAAACAAAAATACTTCTAAAAACCTGTGGCAATGTGCAGCAAAGCAAAATCTGAAACAAAATTGATCAAATATAAACCAAAAAGTGATGTAATAATTACTGATAGAATTAAAATATCAAATGAGTTCAATGAAGAAAAAAATGATATTCCAAACAATTTCGAGAAAACATTCAAAACGTAGAGAACACAATGTATCTCCGATTTGGAACATTGCAAAAACTATTTAAAAGATACTGAAAAGTAGGATTTTCAAACAGTCAATATGGCTTTAGACAAGGAAAATCGACTGAAGATGCCATTTTTGCACTAACATCGAGAATATACAGAGCAGTAGATACAGAGAAGTGTTCACTCTGCATTTTTTCGATCTCTCTAAACGTTCGACACGGTTTGTCATGAAAATCTATTGAAGAAACTTCGAAGGTATGGCATCAGAGGCAATTCTTTCGATTTACTATCTCTCGAACCGACAACAACAAGTATGTGTTGACGATGGCATCAGCGAAATGAGAAAAATAACGTATGGAATGCCACAGGGAACTGTATTTAGGCCATTATTGTTCACACTCTATATAAATAGCTTATTATCAATGGACATAGAAGGTTCGGTTCTAAGTTTCGCTGATGACACCGCAATATTTTATGAATCTAGCAACTGGAATAATCTCAAAACCAAAATTGAATCGGATTTCAAAAAAATAATGAAAAATCCAAATATCTCCCGTTTATGTCATATACGAATCATTTACCAAACCTAGGAGCGCTAAATGTTGAACAGGATACCATAATACCTGAAGAAAAGTCAGTGAATATTTATTATCGATATGCACTTACGTTGGAACCTGTAGACGAATAATATCCGTTAAAAGCGTGTTCTCATCCTTGGAGAGACTTCCATGAAAAAAACGGAAATTAATGGTACATTGAAAACTACGTTGTCAGCTGGAGTCAATATCACCAATTGTTCAAATTATGTTATTAATATTTGTAATTAGTATATTGTATATTTTGTATTGAATAGCCTCAAAATGATAACAAATTTTATTCCTGTATTTTTTGCAACTGGTGGTGAAATTAACTTTTCATCACCAGTTGCGAAAAATTTTACTTTTCGAAACTGGTGATGAAAAGTTAAACATTTGATAAGGTCAACGAGTTTTGGAAAGTGTCACTTGTAATGTCAAAATTAGGAAAAATTCATTACTGACTAATTCTTTTTGTTTGTTTGTGCAGGTCCTCTAGCAAATCAAGTCGTAATTTTTTAAATTGATTGTCATTGAACCTGAAATTTATATTAAATGTTCTTTGATGCGAACTTTCGAAGGTCTGCAAGCTTTACCAATGTATAATCCATTGATAATTTATCGATTTTGTTTTCAATGTTTAGTAAAGTTCCCCGCCTACTGTCGCCTCACCCGCGGTTCATCCACCACTCGTTCTTCGGACAGAGAGCAAGCAGCTCGGTGGCCGTTAGGGCGGTTGAAAAGAAGTTTGGCGCGCGCTCACGATGAGGGTGGCACCTGTGCTTCGTGTGTGTGAGTGTGTATGGATCAGTCGGCTCGCAGCAGGTGCCGTCCAACACACCTGCACCCTCTCCTTTACGTACTTACACTTTCACACACACATTTTATGGTACTACTACTCTCCGGTCTGTTTCATCTCGACTCGTCTCGCTGCCGGCAGAAATCTTTGAATTTATATTTTGAATCAAATACGTTTCATTCCATGTTGAAAAGAGAATCATTCTCGATTGAGTATTGAATAGAAAAATATTTTTCTGTGAACTGAAAAGTCCACGATGTAAATGAAGTTATTTAATGGAACTAATTTCCCGGCTAAAGCCACGCTGGACATTGAACTACATCTGATAGATATTTTGAAAGAATCTAAACTAAAAAGAAAAAAAATCAGCTGTGGGACATCCCAGAACTTGAACGGCTCGAGCCTCGGGAGAATGGGGTTATTTTGAAATGAAACATTTTTAGGGCTGTACGAAGTCAATTTGATCGGTCAATTCAACAGTCAATTGACCAAGTGAGATATTTGACCCCAGTCAATTGAGCGGTCCTGCATCGAACGCGGGTCGTCCTAGTCAAAGTCCGGGTGAGCGTGAGGAGAAAAATTAAACATTCGTAGCGCCAGACTGGGAAGCGGTGGAAAGCTCCAACTTTAATAATAAATAATAAATAAATATTTATTCGCATGAATAAGAACAGTTGTTCACATTGAATAATATAAATTTACGGATAAATATAAGTAAGTCACTGAAGTGTATTCGCTTTGTGCATTAGGCTGGAGGGGATAGATGAAACTATGACAGCGCCCATGGTGGCAGAAGTAGGTAATGATCCTGGTAATCACAAGCACAAGCTGAAAACTTTCTGTTTCTGGTCTCCCCGTTTATTCACAAATCCCTTGAAAATATTATACCATACTTCAGATGAATAAACATCATTATTTTTATATTTCAATCGTTGGATTTGCGGGAATTCGGTCGAAATGTTGAAGAAAACCAATTTTTAAATTGTCGACGTTTCGAAACTTTATTGTTTCACTCTCAAGACTCTGAAGTACAAAAACAAGAACATACAATTAAAATGAGATTCTAGAATGTGTTTTTTTTTGGTAAAAACAGAATAAATTAAGTAAAATTACATCGTTAAAAAAAACAATATTTAAAAACACTTCGAACACATTACAGAAAACAACAATGATGAGTACTTACATTTAGGATGGCTTTCGAGTTTAAAAAGTGTAAAATAAATAATTTCGACATAAAATATAAATAGATACTCAAGTTCCTGAAATACGTCAACACAGACATGAAGCAAAGGAACAACTGAACGGTCGGTGAATCATGTTTTTATAATGTAAAGAAGGCTCATGAAAGAAATGAATATTGGAATCGGAAAAAGCCGTTCAATAAAGATCTAGGATTAATGTTTGGTCTTTTCTATTAGATTGAAATATGAAGTGTGTAGGTTTTCAATATCGGACCTTTTGTTAACACATTTTGTTCCATGTTTTGTTATTTCGATCATTTCGTTCAAGAGTCTCTTTTTTTTAAATCGTCTGTTGTCCTATAATACTGGCTGAATTGAAGTCGAAAGTATGAAGTGATGATTTACAGTGCTCTGCAAGGCTAGTGGGGTTTTTGATAGTTTTAAGCGGGTTGTGTATATTTTTACAATCCCTCATGTGTTCAGTCAGCCTCTGCTTTAGATACCTCCCCGTTTGTCCTATATACACCTTCTCACACTCAGCACATGGTATTTTATAGATAATATTAGATTTTAGTTCTTTTGGTGTTTTAGTTTTGAGTTTCGTGAAAAAATGTTTTTTGACTGTGTTTTCACATTTCATGCTGACTTTAAGATTTTCATTTTCTAAAACCTTGCAAAGTTGAGGTGTTAGACCTGCCACGTGCGGTAATTTGCAATATTTGATGTTCAATGGTATCTTTTCTTTCTGTGTATTTGTTCTGTCAGAATACACTAATTTTTTAATCAAGGATTTAGGGTAGCAGTTCTTAAGTAGCGTCGTTTCAATAAGTTCAAGATTGTAGTTTTTAAAATTATCATGTGCTAAGTGTGAATGAAGCTCTGTGTTTAAGATTAGTGATGGTATTTATTTTTTGTGTCATAAGATGAACGGAGTGGTAGTTAATAAATCTTTCAGAGTATGATAACTTATGGTACCAATCAGTTGAAATTGTATTGTTCAGCCTAATCAGTAAGACATCCAGAAAAGCGATCCTATAATTTTTTTCTATTTCTACTGTGAACTGAAGTTTGGGGTGGTAATTGTTGAATGTTGTTAGTATACTGCCGACGTTTTCTTTTTGTATACATAAAACTATATCATCGACGTATCTTTTGAAAAAGACGATAGGAAATTCACATTGAGCTAGACATTTGTTCTGTAGTGGCAACGGTCACGGTTGGGTAATATAACAACAATCATACATATAATAACAATGAGCCTTCGCTATTGCTGTGTAGTCGATTGCAAAATAGTACGTGTAAATTTTATACATTTCCAACTGCATCACAAAAACTGCAGCAAAGAGATGTGTTCCGTTATTCCACGATACCTATTTCAATCTCTAATTTCGGGACGTGAGGTTTTCATTCGATAAATATTTTAGATGTTTTCTATTTGTTCCTCTAGATATTAACCAAGTTCCGTGGGACGGTGTTAGCCGGTGATGGAAAGCAAATAGCGACTTAAACTGCGAGTTCGGGAACATCTGGACGTGTTGTAAACTGATCAATCAGCCTTATGAACAGAGGACAGAGATACTTTTGATGTCTTTCCAAGTTGTCTATCAACCAAGGCATTCTATCAGGACAAAGTACCTCGCAGAGGATTATTAATTTGTGTTTTAATTTTCACGAACTGGTTTCGGTTACAAAAGCAATTGGCCTTACATCTGAACTAATGTTAAATGTAATGTAGTTCAAGTACTAAGAGTAAACATCGTTACTTGTACTGTATAAGCATTACCCAATATTTTGTTGACAATTATACGTGTTAGAGAGTGTTGAACGTTCAACGTTCTTACATCCTTGCAAGGGTAAAAGTGGGATCCCATATTCAGGTACAATTGTGAACCTCATTCCTTTTCTGATCATTATATCATTTGAGAATTTCATTAAATAGTTTCGGCGTTGAATCTGATGTTATTTAGTGGTTTCCCGTCAGGTTAAAGCTAGCCAGGGTTATATAGGTACTTTTTTTAATTTGTTAAACTACTTGACTCCCTCACTTTTTTATGTTCTCAATAGCTTATGAACCTGCGACCTTAATAAACTAACAACGAGCAAGCACATTACTTGCCGTACCTTAAAGTACACAGAAGTAGCATTACTTTATGATATTCAAAATATCATAACTTTACATGGATAACCTCCAAATGCGGTGAACTATCGTATCAATACACATATTTTTTATCATTTACTTACTTTTTTCTTTGGCAGAAAAAAACTTCGATTCATTTGGAACAAGCAGTGAGCACAAAATTGTTACATCGTGGTAGATTAATTAGAAATTGTTAAAAAAATTAAATTGTTACATAGTGAGTATTGGAAACTTCAGCTATCGAGTCACTAGAGGGCATTATGAGTCTTGCACACAGCGAATAACAGTTTGAGCTGTTATACTCCTTGTGTGTGACTATGCTATACTAATATTAATAATATCTAAACATACGATTAGAAGGGTACCCATTAGGACCGATAAGGTTGAGTATGGATTTTCTGATCGTATCTTACATAGCAGTGTTATCAGCTGAACTTATCACTTCTCCGGATGTTTTCATGGTCAGTAAATCATTAATATAAATAGTGAATAGCAATGGACCCAACACAGTACCCTGAGGTACGCCACAATTCACCACTCTCTCATTACTTACGGCATCCTTGATTTTTACTTTTTGTTTTCTATCTTTTAGGTAATTAGAAAAAAGTGTGAGTGGAACACCATGAACCCCAAGATCCTCCAAGGCCTCCAGTAACTGCGAATGATTCACTGTGTCGAAGGCCTTGGCTAGATCCAGAAAGATACATATCGCAGGAGTCCTTTGATCAACTAAATTGTACATATCTCCCGTCAATGCTGAAATTGCATCAATCGTCGATGAACCCTCTCTGAATCCAAACTGGCAGTCAGCTATGACATCAAATTTGCTTATATAATTACTTAGTCTTTTTTCAGACATTTTTCAAATATTTTTGTTAATACTGTAATCACAGATATGGATCTATAATTATTTGTTTTGGTTTTTTGGCCATTTTTGAATGTGGGTGTGACTACTACCATCTTGAATTCATCGGGACATATTCCTGAACTGAATATATCATTGATCAGATGAGCTAATGGATGTATTATGAGTTCAGAGATATGTTTCAATGTTTCTGCCCTAATGAGATCGTAACCGGGGGCTTTTTTTGAATTTAGTTTTTGGGTTATTTCGTATATTTTTTTTTATTTACAGGCTTCACGTAAAATGAATGAAGACCTAATTTTGCCATTTTACAAGCTCTTATTTAGTTTCACTTGTTCCGGTGTCCGCCTGTAATCAAATCTTGCAAGTTAAATTTGACCCCCTTCTAGTTGCCCGATTAACGTGAAATTTGGCAGGTGTTCATAGGTAGGTAGGTGAGATTTATTGTCTAAAATGGAACATTTTGTCGGCATAGTCAATAACTTCTACAATACAGTACACAGTTTACAAAATAAATGTTCAAATATAAATAAAATAAATTGTTTTTAGAGAAACATGCACAAATAGAACATATTAAAAATCAACGCGAGTTTAAACCGTTGATTATGTAAACATAGAACGACATGTATTTTAAAACCTGATAAAAAAAAATTCAGTTGATTCACAACATGTCATAGAAGGACTAGAATTCATATTAAAAATCTTCGTTCAAACCATAGAATCCTTTTCCCACTAAGAGGTTTTTAACAGATTTCCTGAACTGTTTCGAACCATTTATTGCTGTTATTTGATTTGGTAAGTGATTGTAAATTTGTTTACTTCTATAGATTGATGATTGTCTCGTCAAAGATGAAACAGGAAACGGAAGGGCAAGTTGTTTTTCGTTGCGAGTATGTCTTTCCCTGTTTACGTTTATGAACATTTCTCTTTATTTATCTCAGGGTTTACTTATTGATCTGAGATATTTATGAAGCAAACATGCCGATTCTAGCATGAAAATTTCGTATATTGTTAATATCTTATTGTCCGAGAAAACTGGTCTACATGATTCTCGCATTTTTATCTTGAATATAAATCTCAAGGCACGCTTTTGGAGGACGGATACACTTTGCAAGAGAGCCTGGCTACCAGAACCCCAAAATGGAATGCCATAACGCAGATGAGATTCAATAAATGAATAGTACGTCATTATTGAAGCTGACCGACCAAGTTCGCGGGATATTACATCGATAGCGAAGCAACCAGGGGATAATTCTTTCTTTAGTGCTGGCACTAAGAAATTTTGGGACGGGCTTGCTTACAATGAGCTGATTCCCCAATGTAATTTGTTCGATTTATAATTAGAATGTGACTGAATTTGTTTTTTAAACAATCAAAGTCAGCTTATTTGCATCACATCAAATTTGAATTTTTTTAATATGTGTGGAAATAGACCTGACCAAGCAGTATGCTCTTCATTGGCAACGTTTATACCGTATGTGAATTTGGTAACCTTACCAAGTGTATGTGACCAAATACAAACCAAATGTTTTAGTAATCGTTCATTTACATCGTGTTTTGTCAAATGATTAATTAACCAACTTGGTTCTCGTTTGGTATTTATTTAGTCATGTAACCAAGAGAAAGGTTCGAAACTCTGCTATCTAATTCGGAATTGTGTCATCTGTCAAAACAATGTCTGGAAGTCAGTGAGCTCAGGTTCAGTCATTTTAAATTTCATTTGTTCAGCAGTTTTTGTAAAGCCCCTACTCAACATGTCTTCTTCAAAGCTCTTGTAAATGTCTAGGTGTTTAAATTTTTTGCCATCCAAAATTGATATAATTTTCTCGTCCAAAAATATTTGGAGAAACGCACTGGTTTCTTCATCTGTCCAATTAATACTTTTGGACTTTTTTATAGAAGGTTCTGAACTGCAGCAACTCATTTTATATAAAAAATACTAACAAAAATGTATAAAACAATTTCCGAAGTAATGATGCGGAAACTAAGGTTAGGAATCACAAAACATATTTTTCACTAACTCTTTCTCGCTCTATTTTTTATGGCTATTGTTTCCATTCGGTTCATTCAGCCAGTGCGATAACCACAACAGAACGCTTAGCAATCTTTCAAACCAAAATTTACAGTCACGGTTGGTAAAATTTATCATACTGTTTACACCAGCTCAGTCAACTTAGTATTATAGTCTGGTACACAACAAATTTCAGTACCAAACCAAGCTAGTTACTTGACAAAGTGCACAGTTTATACCACACTGAGTAACAGAATTTGGTTGGAATATAATCATTAGTCTGCACACCAAGACACGGTATAAACGAGGATAATTTGTTCTTTAGTGCTGTTATATGGTACCAAGAAATTTTGGGAAGGGCTTGCTTACAATGAGCTGATTCCCCAATGTACTTTGTTCGATATTCAATTTGAATGTGACTAAATTTGTTTTTGAAACATTCAAAGTCAGCTTATTTGCATCACATCAAATTTGATTTTTTTGAATATCTGTGGAAATAGAACTCACCAAGCCGTATGATCTTTATTGTGCCAAAGAATTGTGGTATCGTCAGCGAACAATGTTAGGTGACCAGAGATATCGAGGATAGATATATCGTTGATGTAAAGCAAAAATATTATTGGATCTAGAACAGATCCCGTGACAATGCATTATGGACTGTTTGAGAGAAAAAAACAAAATGGCGGCTCTAAGATGACGTGCGAAATTTGTGTTTATGATTCGACTAAAAATTGGTATGTAGGGGTTTTTGAGGTCGAAGATTATGAATTTTTTGTCAAAATTCATAAAATAAAAATGGCGGCTCCAAGATGGCCGACGATCTCTGTGATTATGGTCCGATTCTATTCAAAATAGGTATGTGGAGGTTTTCGGAGATTATGAATTTTTATTCACAATTCACAAATTCAAGATGGCATACGAGTTTTGTAATTATGGTTCGAATCTATTCAAAATTGGTATGTGAGGGTTTACGGGGTTGAATATTATGATTTTCTTGTCAAAATTCATAAATATCAAAATAGCTGCTCCAATATGGCGGACGATCTCTGTGATTATGGTTCTATTCAAAATTGGAATGTGGAGGTTTTCAGAGTCGGAGTTTATGAGTTTATTGTCCAAATTCATAAATTCAAGATGGTGACTCCAAGATGGTGGCCAAGTTTTGTGATAATGGACCGTTTCTATTCAAAATTGGTATGTCGGGGTTTTTGGGGTCGGAGATTATGAATTTAGTCGAAGATTATTGATTTTTCGTCAGAGTTCATAAATTGAAGATGGCAGCTTCAAGATGGCAGGCGATTTAATCTTTAGATGGTCTCCTCATTGAAGAACTAGATAGTTCAGAACTTACAGGAAAAAGGCATCATAAAGACGATGCATTAACAAAAATGCATAGATTGAGGCGCACTAACTAAAAAGCACAAAATAAAATAATTGATAAAAAAAAAATGCTTTTTAAAGACAAACTTTTATTCAAATAAAAAACAAATACTTTGGATGTGCGACGTAGGTTTTTCCCGTGAGTTATAGATTCGAGAGCTTGTCGCTTTTGTATTCGAATCGAATGCTTTGTGTAGGGATGGTATAGTTAATTTGCTATCACCACCCAAGAGTTCTTTCAGTGAGGCCAGGAACAGAAATGGAAGAATTCCAACTTCCTTCTTCCCCAACAAATATCAATACTTCACTTTTCAAGTTTTTTATAATTTCATTCATAAGATTCAGCTGTGTTCCCAAAAACTGATCCACAGAACTCATCCTAATCATAGAACACCACATATCTTTGCTGAAAGCGTTTCTTCTTAAGTGTCATAATGTGATAATATCCTGAGGTGGAGAATCAGAGCATTCATCGAGCTGTGGAAATACAAGGATTATTCATGGCATTGTCATAACCTGTAACCTCACCAGTGAGATGTTACCAGATTTAAAAGTGATCTATCTGCTGTTATATTTCATATTACCGTGCACAGTGTTGAAATGAACGTATTGCGAAAAGCAAACGTTATAATATATACAGTGTGACACACTTAAGATGAAGACACCCCTGTATTTTAGTCATTTTTGAAAGCAGAGATTTGATTTTTGGTACAGACGTGGACCTTCATGGGCCGCACTTTTCGCAATACCCAGACCGAGTGACTGCCTTGAACCCAGCCTTCTGCAATCCCGCGAAAAGGGCAAATTTTCGATATTTTGCTTCGCGTTGGAGATACCGAAAAAAGTTATTTGAAAAAGTTGCTTAGAAATCTATTTTGATCCTACATATCAAATTTCAACGCAAAATTCAGATTTTGTTTTTTTTTTTATTTTTTAAGTCCGATTTTCAATTAATGGTTCTGAATAAGAAGCTACGGAATCAATAAATTCGTCATAATGTAGGAATAAGAATGAAAAACCTAATTTTCATTATGAAAAAATTCAAATTTTGATTATTAGTTGGTACGATAAAATCGGTCAAAATTAAATGACAATTAATGAGAAACTATTTATTGAACCGAATTCGAACAGGAAATTAAATTAACACTAATATTGGAAGTAAGTTTCAAATATTGTCTCTCTCAACTGGTCCGCCCTCAATTCTGATACATTTTTCAATTCTTTTTCTATTATTATTGGCCACTCTCCTGAGTTCTGGAATACGTATTTCACGGCAGGCTTGCCTTATTCTCTGATGAAGTTCTTGTCGATATCGTGGCCTAGACTTGTAAACCTCATTCCCAGAAGTAAAAATCTATTGGTGTTATGTCAGGAGAGCGAGGAGGCCATTGTTCATGTGGGCTATTTCTACCAATCCAACGTAAAATGTTCGTTTAACCACTGTCAAACCATCCAAGAATTATGAACGGAAGCTCCGTCTAGCTGAACGTACATCTCTTGTCGCACATTGAGGAGTAGATTTTCAATGATGTCCCATAATTCATTAAAAAAAAAATTCAATAGTCGTTCAGCGTTAATGGTATTATGGAAGAAAAACGGTCCAATTATTCTGTCGCCTAAAATACCACACCATACATTAACTTTTTGAGAGTATTGGTCCTTACAGTTTATAACCCAGTGGGGATTTTCGGTAGACCAGTATCTGCAATTTTGAGCAGATACTATTCCATTGGTAGTGAACATAGCCTCATCACTGAACAAAATTTTTCTTAGGAAATTTCTATCATTTAAAAAATCTCCTTGGGCCCAATAGCAGTAATCTAATCTTTTATATTCGTCACCTCCTTTCAATGTGTGCAAGAACTTTGGTTTAAAAAGTTTGATTTTATGACGAACGAGACATCTTCTGATTTTCTCTCTACTCAAATTTAATTGCTCAGACCTTTCACGCAAACTTATTTTGGGATTGGCACGAACTGAAGCTAATATATTATCATCAACATGGTACCTTCGATTGCGATGTGGATTGTCAATAGCTGAACGATTCTTTAATACACTTCCGGTTCGAGTAAAAGTTTATTCACGGAGGCTGCCGTTCCATATCGAATACGATTTCGTTGCGGATGTCTTCTGTTGAATTCATGAGCAACTTGTCTGCTACTTCGAGCACCAATGACGTCCAATGGGCTTTTGTTACTGTTTTTGATGCATTTACTTTCAAACTGACATTTGGTATAAATAGTTCATTTGTTTCCATGACACTCTAGCCCAAATTGAAAACTGTTGAAACACAAAATATGAGACTTCTTTGAAACATTGGGAACGACGATATTCCATCCAAAATTAGGCGAATGGTATTATTCGCCACCAATCATATTCAATAGAAAATTGAAAAATTCCTCGAAATTGGAGACAGGCTAGTAAAGGAGACTAAATTCGATTAACTTACATTTGATAAAATAATAATTTTCTATTTTAGTTATTTCAATACGTTTATTTCATTGATTTGGACTATTTTATGATTTGTGTAGCTTCTTATTCAGAACCATTAATTGAAAATCGGACTTATTATAAATTACAAAAATAACAAAAAAATCAAAATTCGAATTTTGCGTTGAAATACGGTACGTAAGGTCAAAATCGATTTCTAAGCAACTTTTAAAAATAATTTTTTTCGATATCTCCAACGCGAAGCAAAATATCTAGAATTTGCCTTTTTCGCGGGATCGCAGTAGGCTGGGTTTAAGGCTCTCACTCGGGCTGAGTCTTGCGGAAAGTGCGGCTCATGAAGGTCTACGTCTGTACCAAAAATCAAATCTCTGCTTTCAAAAATGACTAAAATACAGGGGTGTTTTTACACGTATATTAATAATATTTTCATGATTAACATTGTTTGTTCATAAAAACGCTTTTGTAGTACAAAATGGGTAGCAATAATATAAAAACTCCAAACATCCAAAACCTGCCCTGTATATAAAAACATAAAACATTTTCAAGGCATACAAGCGATCTGTTTCTTTTATTGTACTAGGCATCATCCTGTCACATGTTGAATAACATCGCAACTGTCAATTGTGGTGGCGGGATTCGAATAAATTGAGATATTTATTCTAGTATTAAGTAAAACGTCCAACATTTAAAATACAATTATTTACCGCAATGAGTGGTTTTGGATGATTGTTAGGAACAATGAGTTATTCACGCTAGCCTTCTGTTCCTGCGTTCTTTTCAAAATAAAATCAGTTTCATAGCCAATTTGGATATGTTCGGGCAGTCAGAAGTATCCCATCTATCATTGGGTTCATTGGACAGATAATACGGATGGTATAATTCCCACTCAACAGTTCGAAATTAGTTTTCTTGTTCATATACAGCGTGATTCACAACAATGCGGAAAGTTATTCAGTGCGTTGTCCCCACGAAAAGCATTTGTTTTAAGAAATGCGACTCATATAGCTGCACCGAGAAAAACGTTCCAAATGCACTAGTGCACTTGACACTATTTTGATTACAGCAATACTTTTTTCACTTACAAGCACTAATAAAGTGCAGTATTTGCTGTAAATAAAAAAATAAGTCTCTCATCAAAGTAATTACCATTATCCAAGTTTTCAACTTCAATCAACGGCCGCACTAAGTCCAAATAACTTGCTCCTTGTCATAATTAAAGATATGTAATTGAAGTGTCATTGGTAGTTATAAACATACAGAGACTATCAGTCTTCATTTTATAATTAGCCTACTTTGATATTTTCATAAATATTAGGAAGATCACGGGCATGCGCAATGGCCAATAGAATCGCTTTCCGTTTGTTCATACAAGTAGCCGGTTGCATTTTGCATTTTGTTTATGCAGTGATGCATGTGATTGCAGTGTAGATAGAATATCAAACCAACGCGGTATTATACTCGAAAATTGCTTGTTTGTAATATTATAGTTCATGCTTATATACAAACAATATTGTTAGTGTTGAATGGTGTACCGTGAATATAGTGAATTGTATGATGGAATTTCCGAAATTACTGGCAGCTTGGGGATTTTAGTTATAATATTTTTATCTGAAGATTCAGATACAAAGTGTGACATATTGGCATATCTTATTGGTAAACATCATTCCTTAAATCAAAATCTGTTTTCACAAACTCTGAAACCCAAACATCATTTTTTATTACATTATCCTGAAATTATGAGAAAGATTGGAGCACTGAAACATTTTTACACACTAAACCGGCAATATTACTAAAACCTTAGTTATCAAACATCAACTGAAATTATGCCAGAGATTTATATCAAGATTAGAAACATTATGTGACTTTTGGAAAACATGCTAGCACCACCGTGTATGTGATGTTATACCAGAGATAGAAGAAATATGCTCATCTACTGTTCTGCAAAAGTTTGAAACTGCCATTTTTCCAAAAAATGTTTGCCTTGAGAATGTTTCTTATGAATTGAATAAAATAATCAAAATCAAGAACATGGGTGTACCAATTTTTGGTATCGTTCGTTTCATCTTAGTCAATTTGATTAATGAGGTATGTTTTGTTTTTGAAGAAATGAAAATACTATATTTGAACAGACATTTATTAGCTTATGAAGTGGAATTCACTCACACAAAGAGATGTTTGCAATCAAAAATTGAGTGCTCTAGACACAGTGAGATTATTCCCCATTCAAATGGTAAAGAGTACAATATATGTTTATGATTCGAAGCTCCCATGATCATTTCAAAAAGTTATAAACAAGTAGCATATACAAAAGAAAATTCGTACTCATCTGGCATTTCAGTTTTTCGTATTCAGTATTTGATTGAACACTTCCTAGTTTATTTTTTCCAATACTTTGATATTATTTATATCATCGTTACTTTCAATCTTATTATCTGGCCTATTGTACAAATGATCATAGTCCATGTATATTTCTGTTAAAAATATAAATGCAGTTGAGTGACCGACAAATAATGTTTTATATTTCTGTTAAAAGAAGAATTTCAAGTTTGTAGATTTATTGGTGCAACCAAATAAAAAGAAGAAATTAAAATTTGTAATATCATTTTTCATTTTGGGTCGTCCTTGACTTCTATATTAGTTTACAATCAAATTGTTCGAACTCTAGACTCTACACCTTGAAAATTTCAGCGATATTTTTTCATTGGAAATAGTTGAAGCAAAGTGAATGCATTTGAGCAATAAATCCTATAAAAATGATCCACGCTGATAGTGAAAGTAATAGTGCAATCGGAAATGGTTGTTTTATCATCAAATACTTATTTGTTACTTATTCCATCATTGGTCAAAAATAATATCCTTGCTGATGAATGAAAATCATTTTGATATTTGAAACATTTTATTCAATATTTCCATTTGAAAATTTTTGAAACTGATTCAGATTTCTCTTGATGAATGAATGGACTGCTATTTTATCTCAATGGTTTTGTAGATATTTTCAGTATGTTGGAGTTGAAAGAAAAAATTAGGAATATTTAATTTTGTTATGTTTGATAAAAGGTTTTTTAAACACTTCACTTAATTCAATACTCTTGCTCTGCATGCATCTTAGCACCTTCGGGAAAAAATAATGAGTCCTACTCATTTTTTCAAAGGGATCTTTAGTTTTGGAAAACCCTGTATTTGGAATTTTACAAGCAAAATAATTAATTGAGGTAAGTAATCAATTCCATTGCTGTAAGTTGTAAAGTTATTTACTATAAGTTCATGTAACAATGACATCATACGTTTGTCATAAATGTATGGTTGAATCATAGCAAATAGCTATTTTCATTACCACAATGACGGTGTTGAATAACGATAAGTAAAATCAATTGATATACCAAATGTTCACTTATAATGACAAATACCTTTTTCCTTATACCAAATAAAACCGACAATAACAACAATAAAAATATATAAGCAGCGCAAAAACTTTGTGTCATTATTATAAGTACCTGATTTGAAAGTAGGTAGCACTACTTTATATTTGAATTTTAGTTTGATAATGGCAATCAAACACTGACAGGATCTTTTTTTTCCTAGAAACAATTAAAGTGAGTCCTAGTTCCCAATATGGATGTTTTTTTTTTATTGCCAATACTAAAGTTTTAATAGTGGTTATTAAAGTGTTTTCTCGGTGTGAGCTCTAAATTAAGACTAGAATAGAAAATCCAACTATGGCTTTCAGATTTTTTCTTTTGAGGGTCCTTTCAAAATATCTCCCACAACGGATCTAGCCGGGGAAGTAGATGTTTTCTGTTAGATACTCACAAAAATACTTCATTTTTATCGTAAATTTTTCAATTCACAAACAAATATTTCTATTCAATATTCAATTGAGAATGTTTTCCTTTTCTACATACAATATTATCTGAGTATACCCATGTTGATTGAAAAGATCAAATATAATTGTTTGCATATTGATCTAAATATGCAATGGTATCAGTGGCCTTCCAATTCGTACGGATTGTTACGTATGAGATAATCAATTTTATAAAATTTGATAATTAATCTGATAAGTACATATTTTGGAATTGAAACACCTTGCGTTTCATTATTATCATTATCGAGATTACCTTATTAAATAGCTATACCTAATGCGATTCCATAATTATAACAATTTTAAAGTAATTTCAGAATTAAATTACGCCGGCTGAACAAAGCCGTTGGCGCGTAGATTTCACGAACAATTGCAGACATATCAGATACTAGTTTTTCCCAGTTCTCCTCTTCTGTTATTTGAAGCAAATTACATCGACTATTTCCGTCATCATTTTTGAACCAATCAAATGGCCGAAATTTCAAATAGAGAACCAATCAGATCCGTTTTATACTGATAATTGTCTTCTCGCTTTTTTATACCGATAAATGCACAGTAGATTCGAGATTCTTTGCGATAAAAACACACTAGGACATATTTTTTTTTTTTTTATGTTCTGGTTCCCACGAAAAGGGATATCCTGTAATGTTCGGAGAACATCGTGGGAACCAAGGGAAAGAAGGTAGGAGTTGGTGTTCTTCTTAAATTTCTGGAGGTTGTATGCCTCGGGGAACACCTCCCTAGGCAATGAGTTCCAAAGCCTCGCTGTTCGTTGGATGAACGAGTCTTTGGAAAGTGATGTTCTGCAGGTCTCCAAAGTGACCACAAAGGGGTGTGATGACTGAACTTGACGGGTTAGTCTCGAAGAGACTGCCAAAGCAGGAACGATTGTTGATATTTCAGAAGAGCATCGCCCATGAAAATATCTATAAAATAGAGACAAATCGACAACTTTTCTACGGTGTTCTAGACAAGTGAGCGAGTTTGTAAGCGAGGCATCACCGACGAGACGAATTGCCCTTTTTTGGACAGAATCCAATAGCCTCAGGATATGTTTAGGTGCCGCGCTCCAAATATGGGAACAGTATTCCAGGACAGGTCGGATCTGTGCCTTATAGATCATAAGCAGCTGAGTGGGGGTGAAATAGCTCTTGGCACGAAACAAAGAACCAAGTTTTTGGGATGCACTTTTGGCAATGGACCTCACGTGATTTTCCCAGGAAAGGTTATTGCTGATAGTAATACCAAGCATCGATATGGATGACTTCAGTGGTATGGTTACTCCTGACAAAGTTATGTTAGGCACAGTGAGATCGGCTTTTCTAGAGAAAAGACATGCTTGTGTTTTGTTTGCATTGAATTCTAGCAAGTTATTAGATCCCCACTCGAGAATTGTTGCTAGGTCCATATTTATATTATTAACATTTCTTCCTCGTTCATTTCTGGTTTCACGGGCTGATATAGGGGCCCTGGAAGAGAAAGCGGTATGGAGGGTACTATCATCGGCAAAGCTGTGTACTGGACATGAAGTTGCTTTCAACAGGTCGTTGATGTGAAGTAGAAATAGTGTTGGTGCGAGAATAGATCCTTGCGGAACACCAGCATTTATGAGTAGAGTGTCAGATGAAACTCCATCGACCACTACATGGAGAGACCTGTTTGAGAGAAAACTAGCAAGCAGAGAACACAGCTGAGGGGGCAAGCCATAAGACGGAAGCTTGGCGAGGAGTCCCTGGTGCCAAACTCGATCGAACGCCTTGGCGATATCTAATGCCACAGCTAAAGTTTCTCCATACTTTTCAATAGATAGCTGCCATATATGTGAGACGTAAGTGAGCAGATCACCAGTTGATCTCTGATGGCGGAAGCCATATTGCCTATCGTTGACAATTCCTGAGTCTTCCAGATATTTCATGAGCTCGATGTTGATGGCTTTTCCCATGACCTTTGAAATAATAGATAGCAGTGCGATAGGTCTGTAGTTGCTAGGTATGGCCTTTTTGCCTTTTTTAGGGACTGGCTGTACTCTTTCAATTTTCCAATTGGACGGAAATACCCTCAAATTGTAAGAGTGGTTGAACAACTTGCAAAGAACAGGTGTTAGTTCGGGGGCACATTTCTTGAGAACAATCGGCGGGATTCTGTCAGATCCACAGGCTTTGTTGGTGTTGAGACCCAGCAAAATCTTTCTGATAGTACGTTGGCGAAAGGTGATCTCGGGCATGTGACTGTCAATAGGTGTAATGTTCGGGGGTTGTTTTCCCGATGAATCCAGAGTGGAATTTCCAGCAAATAGGTGCGCAAAGATATTGGCTTTTTCCTGGGCAGTCGTTGCTAGTGTTCCATCTTCTTTGGTTAGAGGAGGAAATGAGCTGGAAGTGAAGTTTCTTTCCACAGCTTTGGCGAAAGACCAAAATGAACGGGATCCGTTAGGACATTCAGCGAGTTTTGATCTTATTTTGGCATTGTGGGCATTTTTTGAGCATTCTATTGTCTCTTTGCATATGCCTCTAGCCTCGACATATGTTGCTCTGGTCTCAGGGCCCGGATTTTTTAGCCATCGATGGTATGCTGCCTGTTTGGAAGCCACAGCTCTAGAGCAGTTTCTGTTAAACCAGGTCTTATCGGATGATGTTCTTCTTTCGGTATTCGGTATGTAGGTTTGCATCCCCAACATGATGATTTCAGAAATTGTCTCAGCACATCGTGTTGGATCTACTGAAGAGAAACAAACTCTCTTCCATGGAAACGCTGAGAAAAACATACGAAGACCTTCCCAGTCGGCCGAATTGTAATGCCACATGAGACGGGGTGGTATTGTGCAGCTCGATGGTAAATGGAAAGAACATGTTGTGGAGATGAGGGTGTGATCAGAGTTTCCAAGTGGGGCACAAACTTCTATTCTATGCGGGTCAGGATTGGTGGTGAGGAAAAGATCTAGTGTATTGGCAGACTGGTTGTTGACATCAGGGATGCGGGTTGGTAGCTCGACCAGTTGTTCTAGACCATGAGTGATGGCGAAGGCCTCGGCTTGACGACCCGCATCATCTGTTTTGTTAGAGAATTTGAGCCAGGCAGCGTTATGTACATTAAAGTCTCCCATGATTATGGTTTCAGCTGTTGGATGGTTCTCCTGAATGTAGTCCAGTTTGAGTGATAAAAACTCAAAGAGGTCGTTATATGAAGGTTCATTAGGTGATAGGTAAAGGCAGCAGAGGAACTTAGTCAGTTTGGTATCAGATAGCTTGAACCACATCACATCAAAGTCTTTCGGTTCCAAACTCTCTTCACGCTGGCATGAAAGGTTAGCCTTAGCGTGAAGGCAGACTCCACCTTTGAACCTTAATCGAGAATGGAGTTCGTAACCAGGACAAAGCATATGGAGCTTGTTGGTGGACGAGTTTACTTGTGTTTCTGTTAGAGCCAGAATATCCGGTTTTTTCGTCTGTAGGTGATGGTGGACGTCATTGATGTTCTTGTTGAGTCCGCGGATGTTGTAAAAATTAATCTTTAATGTTGAGTCCCCTCGAGTACCTCTCGCCCGGAAATCCGAATGGAGAGGTATTTTGCTTCCGGAGTGTTTTACTCTAGGAGACTTCATCATTATTACTATTAGGATGCACCTGAAAATAAAGGAGGAATTGGGGAAAAGGAAAGAGAGAGACCGGAAAGTATCGAACGAACACTGAAACATGGAATGATCCA
This sequence comes from Gonioctena quinquepunctata, assembly GCA_018342105.1. NCBI lineage: Eukaryota > Metazoa > Arthropoda > Insecta > Coleoptera > Chrysomelidae > Gonioctena > Gonioctena quinquepunctata. The sequence continues at coordinate 29,494 of JAFIRS010001904.1, read as the reverse complement.
TTTCACAGCACACAAAGTCGATATGGTGGTATTTCACCGGGCGATGAGACCATCTTCCACCTACGGTTATCCTTATACCCTTTCAGACCGTTAATTATACGAGCCTCGGGTTGTCAAGTAAAGCAGCAAATGATTCAATTGCAGTATATTCAGAAAATCACGAAAGGTTGTGATGGAGTTGATGTGAATATTTGGGACAAGCCCTAGATACAGTACTGGACATCAGATGCCTAATGTCTGGTTTTGTTTATGTCAGATATATTAACATTGTTTTTTGTCATGACGTGTATTATTAGTCTGCTTCGTTTTATCCAATTACATTGGTCTGGTTGTATATCGTGTATTATCTCATTCTAATCTCCATACCCAACAACAGGTTATGGGCCCAGACTATCCGCTATAAAAGTGTCGAATATTGTTCAGTGGCCAAAAGATATCTGTCGCAAAAATGTCAGGCTCCCATTATTCACTCCCTCCGATCGGAAAACTAAAGGGATGTGGGAATTTCGATGCCTGGAAGTTCGCGGTCAAAACTTATCTCGAACACGAAGATTTATGGAGTTGTGTGGCCGAGGAAAATACCGATGCAAGTAAAAATGTAAAAGTCAGGACAAAAATAGTTATGTTGATCGATCCCATCAACTACGTTCATGTACAAGATGCCAAAACTGCCAAGCAAGTATGGGATAAACTATCGTCAGCCTTTGAAGATAGCGGACTTGAGAGAAGAGTTTCTCTCTTGCGAATTTTGCCCACGACCAGCCTCGAAAATTGTTTATCCGTCGAGGAGTACGTGAATAAAATCATAACGACTGCGCACAAATTGAGAGCCGTTAAAATGAAGGTTAGTGACGAATGGTACAATAATGCTCTCCAGTTTACCTGGACAATACGGTACAAGGATTATGGGCCTCGAGCGTGCTGGTACCAAAATTACGGCCGATTCCATCAAAATGAAATGCTCCAAGACATTTCTGATTTTGGGAAGGACTCGAGTGAAAAATCTGCCGCCATGTATTCCCATTGGAACCGAGGTCAAAGCAAGTCCGTGTCTGCCACGTCTTCTTCCGATTCGAGCAGCAGCAACAACGATACCCGGGCTGTACCATGGAAAACCACCACGAGATCCAGCCTGGAAGTTATATCATTTCCATACCTGAAAACTGTCCTTTTATCATCAATGGCGAAAAATTCCAACATGGATCTGCCGAATTATCACCAACAAAAAATATCCAATTGCCCTCGTTGAATTTGTCTCGATTACTTTTAAGATCAACCCCAATTTCTATTTTAAAAATGAACCTAGATGAAATCGAACATCTTACCTCAATAATACAATATCACCACCAGTTCCAACTCCCTAATGAGCCACAAGTTAGCTCTTTACCTGTATGGATTATTATCCTCATTTGCATTCTTTTATGCATTATTATTTCCTTTGGAATAGCATTTTACTACAAAAATTGCTACCCATATACTCCATGGCAGTATTACCGTTCAAAGCGATGCCAACAACCAATCCATATGGAGGACATGAAGCCTGGCCAACCAGACCTACCCCAGTCTTCATCTTAAGGAGGGAGGAGTTACGTTCCTGAGTCAGGCCTGCCACCCAGTTCCTGAGTCCGGCCCTGCCACCCAGTTCCTGAGTCCGGCCCTGCCACCCAGATCATGGCGACTAGATAAATTGCTGACCAAGCTCCTACCGAGATTTATCTTTGCTGAATAAGCTCACACCGTGAATTATCTTGTGAACCGAAGATCAACGAAAGAACTATAATACCTTTATTATTTGTTTATGTTATAAATTATCTGAGATATGTATTTTGATCATTCCATTTTTGTCACTTGTAACCTGCATTTTCAATTTTCATTAAAAGCATCGAGTAAAGTAAATCTTTAATTGTGCAAAAAGGTGAACGTTGAAAAAGAGTTATTCAACACAAAATTGGTTTCAAACAACGAGTAGTGCTTTCCGAACCAAGGGCTGCGAAGGCAGTATCGTAATTTGTCTACGAACAGATCCGACTACTGTTTTCTGATTGGCTGGTAAATGCATATCTTACTCAGCAATCAATCATAAAACAGTTCGCGATTATCAGGAGAATGAATTTGAACATTCTTGTATTTTGCTGGTTTGAACACCGAACTGTTCCGTGTGTATTTTGAGGAGTAGAAGATAAGATAAATCACATTCATGAATGATTCTGGAGTCGTCAATCACGTGTCAGGAAAATACTGTGCATATCTAAAATGAGTAAACGCGTTTTCGTGATAGAGATATCAACATAATATATTACGTTTTTATATAATGGCAATTTTTTTGTCAGAATTGCATGATTCCTTAGTGGTTAGCTTTGGCTTTGAAATGTAGTCGAAAAGTTTTACATATCTGCTACAGGTTTATGTCTTGTGATTGGCTCATATTATTGAATCTGAAATAAGAAACATGGAATTATTCATTGCCAATCCATTTAAAATTACTAAATAACTTCTTCAATCCTGAGAATCCAATCAGAAGTTTTAAATCTTGTATTAGTGGCACATAGTTATCTAATTCATCGCCGATGATATAGATAGTTAGATAGAAAATTTCATCCATAATATGAGCTCAAGAAAATAGCTATTGGACAAGTCGAAGGCTAAAACTAATGAAAGTTATATAGAGTACAATACACTGATCAGGTACATAAATTCATTACATATACAGTGCTAGTCAAAAGTCCCCTCCCCCCCTCGTATCTTTTGAACGGGTATACTTATAATAATGAAATTTGGAGGGTGGAAATAAACGGATGTAGGCTTCTCAACTGGTCATAACAGGTGACGCAATAGTCATAAATGACGTCACAAGGCCACTGTGACCAATAATTTTAAATGGGACCCTATGGCAAGTGACAGCTCGTTTGAAAGGTATTGAAAATACCTATTCAGTCATACCAATTTTGTTCGGGTTTCGGCTGATTTTTATTGATAAATTGAAGAAATACGAAAATTATAGTTTCGCATTCAATTAATAAAGATTTTAAAGTACGCCTCTGGTTAATTGTCAAAAAGGTTGACGTTTTTGAATTCTCTACTTGTCAAAAGTGTTTATACGTTGAAAATTTACCTAAGCTATTGTTTAACGAGACGTTTAAGTGTTTACATAGGCAAAATGGTACGTACTGTAGCCGACAAAGTAGCAGCTATCTTAATAATTGGTAAATGTAGAAACAATTTCCGTGCAGCGGAACGACTGTTTAATGAGAGGTACCCCGATCGCCCTATATCGAGGGTTTATTTGAGGGAGCTTCTTCGGAAGTTTGAAGCATCAGGTAGTGTTCAAGATGCCAAACGATCTGGTCGACCAACAATTAGTGATGACAAAAAAATTGACATAATTGGAGAAATGGTAGTAAACCCTACTTCTTCCACAGCCCAAGTTGCGTCTATCTGTGAAGTCAGTCAAAGGACAGTACATAGGGTGTTGGCTAAAAACAAATTTCATCCATACAAATTAAAAATGGTGCACCAACTTTCAGATGATGACCCCGACCGAAAACTAGAATTCTGTGAAACTATGTCCAATAAAATGAACCAACAACCAGGCTACATACAGACAATTTGTTTTAGTGACGAAAGTACTTTCTTTCTCAATGGAATGTTAACACTCAAAATGTGAAGTATTGGAGTGACACAAATCCTCACATCTTTCGTAAAAAACATACTCAATTTCCAGAAAAGTAAATGTTTGGGCAGGTATTTTGGGAAACCACATAGTTGGGCCTTTTTTTCTCAATGCTAACTTAACCGGTGAATTGTATCTGGAGATGTTACAAAATGATATTGAGGCGTTAATTCTTGAAATTCTAGAAGATAATCCAGATGAATTCGACAACTTGGAAATAACGTTTCAACAAGATGGTGCTCCTGCACACTATTACGGTGCAGTAAGACGTTACCTAGATGAAGAATATCGTGGTAGATGGATTGGACGACGAGGTTCGATCGAATGGCCAGCTCGGTCACCGGACCTTACACCATTAGATTTTTTCTATGGGGTACTTGAAATCTAAGGTTTACGCTACAGCACCTGACAGTATTGCCATTCTGAAACAACGAATTGTTGAAGAATGTAGGCAATTTTCCGCTGACACACTGGGACGAGTACGACAAGAGTTTAGCAATAGGATGCATTACTGCCAGGAAGTAGATGGAGCACATTTTGAACACTTATTATAAGAACTGGTTCTTAAATCTTTATTAATTAAATGCGAAACTATAATTTTCGTATTTTTTCAATTTATCAATCAAAATCAGCCGAAACCCAAACAAAATTGGTATGACTGAATAGGTATTTTCAATACCTTTCAAACGAGCTGTCACTTGCCATAGGGTCCCATTCAAAATTATTGGTCACAGTGGCCTTGTGACGTCATTTATGACTATTGCGTCACCTTTTATGATCAGTTGAGAAGCCTACATCCGTTTATTTCCACCCTCCAAATTTCATTATTATAAGTATACCCGTTCAAAAGATACGAGGGGGGGAGCGGACTTTTGACTAGCACTGTATACGTAACTAAGTACAATAGAATAATACAATAGTATATAAAAAAAGGACAATAACAACACTTCTGAAATCATTTGAAATATTCATAAAATTCAGGTATCGTGTATGGGCTTATATCTAAAAGTAACTTACGTGACATTTTCATAAAGCAATGAATATATCTCATGGCATCGGAAAGAAAGTTATATAATCTCAATCCCAGAATTTTATATGATTTCATACAAAGTGTGAGGGGAGTATAGGGATATGGAAATCGTTTCTTGTTCTCGTATTATGTTCGGGTAGGGATTGATTTTTCGTAAAATAATTTCTATTTCTATGAACATAAACTAAGGATTCCAGAATGAAAGTCCAACTACTGGTAGAATTTCAAGTTTCTTGAACAGGCTACGACATGAGGATGTAGATGATACTGCTGCAATCGATCTAATTATCCATTTTTGGGAAATAAATACGTCCTGTATTCCTGTTGAGTTCCCCCATAACAGTATTACATATGATATTCTGGACTGGATCTGGTTGGTTGGTTGGTTGGAAGCTGACGAGCCAGAGACAGGGTTGGCACTTAGCTTCCCTTGACACTGCGACCAGCTGGGGTCTATTGTATCACTCCGTCGTCAGTGGTTCCTCATTCAAACAGGTTTGTGCCTTTAATTAGGTTTAGAAGCCTGTTGATAAGGTTCTTCGGAATCATGCCTGTTTCCGGGCTGATCTCTCCAGAGGTTCTGTGTCGCCTACTACTTAGGGCGTCAAAGTCGATGAGAGGCTGTTTCCTCATCTTCATCACATAGCCTACACTCCACGGTTTCCCTGCGTACTCCCATGGTGTTTAGGTGTTTTCTTAGGCCGCAGTGTCCAGTCAACAGACCTATTATTATACGAGCCTTCGTTCTGTTCAGGTTCAGAAGGTCAGCCGTCAGGGTCCGGTTTGGATGCCCTACCATGACTTTGCTGTGTATTTGCCCGACAGTTTGATCCCAATATTGTTGGTGTCTTTTTTTATCCACTCGTAGATCAGGGTCCTGCATCGGTTTTTGCTAATCCCATGTACAGGTTCTGGCCCTGTGAATAGCGTTTCAGATGCTTGTCTAGCTAGCTGGTCCGCTTTGACGTTGCCTTCAATGCCTATATGACCTGGCACCCACATCAAGGTGACCTTGTTGTGTTTTGCCAAATCGATGAGGTTCTGGAGGCAGTCCCAGACCAGTTTGGACTTTATCTGTATAGAGTTGAGTGCTTTGATAGCACTCTGACAGTCAGATAGAATGTAGATGTGTTTTTTCCTATAACCACTTTCTAGATTCTTCTGAATGCACACCATAATAGCATGTGTTTCAGCTTGGAATATCGTGGAGCATTTGCCAATTGGTATTATGTAATCCCTTCTTGGCCTTACCCCATGTATTTCTGCTCTCGTTCCTTCAACTGTCTTTGAACCGTCTGTATACCAGACTATGTCCACAGTTGATTGTGATTCTATACTCGGGGCCCATCCAGATCCATCAATTCGTGTTTCGAATGGTTTTTCGAATGAGTATAGGGGTTGCATGTAGTCTGAAATCATCTCGAGTTCTTCGATGTTGATTACATGAGTGATTCTGGTTTGTCCAGTTGTTCGGATTCTCCAGTTTTTTGTTTGTTTCAGTCTGTATGCACTCATCCTGGCCTCTCCAATGACATGTAAGTCAAGGGGTTCGAGGTTCAGGATGATTTCCATTGCAGCTGTTGGAGTGCTGTTCATTGCACCCGTGATACAGAGACAGGCAAGCCTCTGGATTTTCCCAAGGTTGGTTTTTGCTGTCTTTGATTTATTTTTGGCCACCATAAGAGTGAGCCATAAGTTATTCTTGGTCTTATTACCGCTGTGTAAGCCAGTGTGTAAAGCCTCGGTTTGAGCCCCCAGGTTTTTCCAAAAGCTCTCCTGCACATCATGAAGGTTATCTTGCTTTTATTGGTTACATGTTGAAGATGCGGGTTCCAGGTTAGTTTCTTGTCAAGAATCAGCCCTAGATATTTCACCTGCTCTACTACTTGTAATGTTTCACCGAATAGTCTGGGAGGTATGAGATCTCCCATGTTTCTTCTCCAGGTGAAGAGAATTAGTGTTGTTTTGTTCGGATTTGCCCTTAGGCTCTCTCTGTTACACCATTCCTCTATCTGGATCTGACCAAAGTAATATTGTTTCAGACCTCCGTTGTCCAAAACATTTCTGAGAACACTGATTTGGTAACATTTTGAGTTCAATGATTTGCTCAGCTTATTGCAGTGAAGGAGATATTGTTGTTTATATTTATACCTAAAAATATGGTACTTTTGAGAGTCTCTACTTTGGTATCATTGATACTAACAGTTAGATTCGGCAGGTTATGATTTTGGGAAGTGTGAAAAATCAAATTGGTAGTTTTTGTGGGATTCAAAAACAAAGAGTTATCACTTAACCAAGCACATGAGATGGACGTTGTACGGTTTATTTTATCTTAAATTTCTGCTTCATTTTTACTTGTGAATAATAATGTGGCACCGTCTGCGTACATGCATGTAAATGCCTCTGAAATAATAGCAGATAATTCGTTGATAAATAATAAAAACAATATTGGGCCCAGGATTGATCCTTGGGGGACCCCAATATTGTTATGCAGTGTATTTGAAAAATAAGTAGATTTGGTATTTTCATCAACGTAGTTGATTTTCATGTTGGTTTCGATCATCCAAATATGACTAAAACCATTTATGCGGTTTTCCCCTAATGCCAATCTGATATAATTTGTTCAACAATTGTGTATGATTGACACAATCAAAGGCTCGACTGAGGTCACAAAAAACTCCCAGCGGAGTTTCACCTGCTTCAATAGCATTAAGTATTATTTCATATAAACTCAGTACAACTGTAATAGTAGAGCGTCCTGAATGAAAAGCATGTCGCTGTTCATGTAAAATTTCATTTCGGTCAAGGAATTTGAGAAGCTGTGCCATCATTGCATATTTTGAGATAACAGGTGGTATTGTTATTGGACGGAAGTTATCCATACTTTCAGTATTGCCTTTTTTAAATATTGGGGAAACAGTTGCATTTTTCAATCTAGTTGGAAAAATACCTGGACTCAGAGATGAGTTTATTACGTGTGTCAAAGGTTAGATTATGGATGGAGCTATTTTTCTAAGGAGATTACTCCAGAAGAATGATTGTTTTTCAGATTGTGTATGATAGAAGCAACCTCTTCTTCAGTTATGTGGAATATAATCATGCTATTCACTATGTTTCTACTATTTTTATTAAGATCAGATCTGTTTATACATTTAATATTATTAATGATAGTATGGGGAGCCTCAATAAAGTTTTTATTAAAGGAGTTGGCTATTATAACAGGGTCATCTACTGGAGTGTTATTAATTTCGATAGATGTTTATTTTTTGGCATACGGATTTTCCAGTCAATTTTGAAATAACATTCCATGTAGATTTTTTGACATTATCTGATGAATGAATTTTATTCAAGTAGAAGCCCTCTTAGTATTTTTACTAATAAATTATGTTGCTTCTTGGATTCATTGTATTGTTTTCTAAAATTTGAATCACTCTTCTGAATATAGTATAACTTTTTCAGTTTATAACTTGAAAATCTGATATCATTATCAACCCATTCTTTGGAGTTGTGCTTTGTGATCTTAACTGGCTTCAGTGAGCATGTTGCGTTGAAATGATGAATGAGAGTGTCATGGAAAATATTGAATTGCATTTCTACTTCAGAACTATTATAAATATCATCCCAGGTTTCATTTGATAAAACCGAAATCATACTTTCAATGTTCTCGTCACTCATATTTCTTCTGAGACCATGAATATGTGTTGATATCTTTTGGGAACCTGTAGTTGAGAAAAGAACAGTACGATGATCTGAGATATTATCATCATAGACACCCCACAGCTCATCATCGACTGAGAAATTGGTATAGATTTTATCTATAATAGTTTCCACAGTACCTCTCGTTGGCTTTTGTATACTGGCACTGATATTGTAAGATGTTAGTGAATGAGAAAAGTATTTTTCATCATTAACATTAATCGAATGATTGTTAGGATTAATTAATTAATGTTAGGAATGTGAGGTTTATAAAAAAATTGGGGTCGTAAATATAATCTAATTATTTGCAAAAATGGAGAAAATTCCATTTGGTGAACGGTAACACGTCAGAATAATGAAATTTCTTTGAATGTCAGTTTTTCATAGTAAACCAGCGTTTTCAATATCTATCTAAACAAAGCGGTTCAATATTGAGCCCACATTTCGACCAAAGGCTAACTGGATCCTCTATCATTTTATATGGATTGGATGAATAATTCCATGTTTCTTATTTAAGATTCAATAATATGAGCAAATCACAAAACTCAAACCTGTAGCAGATATGTAAAACCCTTCGACTGCAAAGCCAAAGCTAAACACTAATGAATCATGCAATCCTGATAAAAGGAATTGTAGAAATCTTCAAGTCAATTTAGAGCCTTAATATTGCGAATAAATTTTAAAAACTTGCCATTCTATAAAAAAATTATGTATATTATATCAATATATTTTCTACGAAAACGCCCGAACCGTTTACTCATTTTAAATATGCACATTATTTTCCTGACTCGTGATTGGCGACTGCAAATCCAACCGGAATTGAAATACGAGTGATTCATCTTGTCTTCCACTCTTCGAAATACGCACGGAACAGTCCGGTGTGCAAACCAGCAAAAGACAATAATGTTCAATTCATTCTCCTGATCATCGCGTACTGTTTTCTTATTGGTTGCTAAGTAACATATTCATTCACCAGCCAATTAGAAAACAGTAGTCGGATCTGTTCGTAGACAGCTTTGTAATGATGAACAGGCGCGTGCGGGACTCAGAGCAACTTTAATTGCTCTGAGGTTCGGGAATCTTGGAAACACTACCTGCCCCTTCAACAGTGTTTACGTATACTATTCTGAATCACTGGTTCACAATGATAGCCGATAATATTTTGTAAACAATTGTACTACTGTGTCTTCTGGGTTCTTCCAACTGATTTTTTTATAATTGTGATCCGATAAGTGCCTCGAAGCTGTGTTGAATTCGTCTACTAGTTCTGACTTCATCTACCAGGCAGCCTGCAATGAAAATTTACTCTTTGTCTACATTTACCACATAATCAGTTCAACATTCTACATTATTCAAATGTCAAGTGAAATATTTATTGCATTCCGTAATTGCCAAAGATTTCTAACCACTGTAATTCGTTATAAAATTAGGTTACACCCTGTATTTAGCAAAAAAGTATATGTTTTATATTTCCATGTAATGCACATTTTTTAGTTATACTAATTTATATTGTAGGTTACATTGAATATGATGGGCATAATGGGGTGCACGTAGAAGTCGTAAATTATATCAAATAAAAATTCATGAGTTCTCTTACTTGGGTGCAGCTACTTCAGTAACAATACTAGACACTAACACCAAAATTGTAATCGGATTTGCCGCTTCGACCGCACATGCCGACCATAGGCGGATATTTTTTCTCCTACTTCAAATGTAACTTTGCCTAGTTTTGTTCAAATATGTTTGAAGTTGTTGAATGTGCCAAAAAAAATCTAAAGAAACATTATGGAACTGAATTATCAATAATTTGTTGTTTTGATTTCGTATCAAATTCTTCTCTTTTTTTTCCAGACTGGGCACCGGCAGATTTTATCACTAAGCAATCTAAGATATATAAAGTATATGGAAAGTTAGAATAAAAAAATAAAAAATATGCTGGAAAAACATGAAATATACGGGTCGAATAGAGAACCTCCTCCTTTTTGGTTTCGCCGTTTAAAAAAACAAGCATAATTGTTTATTCAGTAAGATAGTAGAGGCAAATATGGCCCCTCGGGTAATATGGCCCATATCCCTAAAGCATTTATCAGCGATCTGGTTGTTGTTGTTAAGTATCACTGCACGGAATATCTATTTGCTAATGAAACTCTGTCTGTCGAGAGAGAAACAAAAACAAGAAAATCCAATATGACAAAAATATTCCCCAACAAATTACATTAAGATGGGCCATATTTGCCACCACTACTTATTCTGAATAGTAATAATAATATATTTATTTAGCATCAGTGCTACATAAAAATTAGATAAGTTGGCAATCAGGATTTCTTACAAACATTATATATATATATATATATATATATAAATATATATAAATAAATATATATATATATATATATATATATATATATATATATATATATATATATATATATATATGAATAAGAATATATCAGGGATTCGGTCTTGAAGAAGGTACACTCTTTTGCTACGAGCTCCAAATCTTTATTTTCTTTTTGAGGGCTACAAAGTGAAAATATGGACATTAAAATATTCAAATAATAATAGTATACATACTGTGCAATTTGAGATTTTCTTTGGACATCAAAGCTTAGGAACATATATAATCATAAATGTATAAAGGAAAACTTAAAAAATGTTTTGTCATGAAAATTTGATGACTGACAATCATTAATTATGGATGTCAAACAAAATAGGTATATACAGAGGTGAATTAATTTAGGTATTTTCAAATGAAGAATGGTTTTTTCGTAAAAGAAGGTACGAGTAAATTTTACTCAAGTATCAATATCAGTATATACCTATTTTGTTTGACATCCATAATTAATGATTGTCAGTCATCAAATTTTCATGACAATTTTTTTTTTAAGTTTTCCTTTATACATTTATGATTATATAATATGTCTTTGTCCAAAGAAAATCTCAAATTGCACAGTATGTATACTATTATTATTTAAATATTTTAATATCCATATTTTTACTTTGTAGCCCTCGAAAAAGCAAATAAAGATTTGCGAAAGCTCGGGTAGCAAAAAAGAGTGTATACCTTCTTCAAGACCGAATCCCCGATAGATACTCATTCTATAATAATAAGCCGGTATATATATATATATATATATATATATATATATATATATATATAAACTGAACCTAAATAAATAAAATTTTAATTAGGTATGAAATTTTAAAAATAAAATAAAAGATGACAAACTCGATAACATTTAGTTATAAAAATATTATCGAAAACTTTTTGAACTGTTTTAAATTATAATTTTTTGATAGTCATAGGTACTTTATTGAGCTCAATCAAGTCTTTCTACGGAGTTTAAGCATTTGAGAGGGAGAGAGAGAGAGAGAGAGAGAGAAACAAAAACAAGAAAACCCAATATGGAAAATAAACGCTTGTCTACCCACAATCATCATAAGAACAATGCTCCGAATCAGACGAATCATTCAGTTTATGATTACGGGTTGAATGGGTAGCAAATGGGAACATTCACATTATTTCAAAACCACATATGAAATGCATTCTGTCCCAAGATCTTCATTTTCCTCACTTAAAATTATCCTAACATTTTCTACTTCTCCGCTTAGATTTGGACATTGATTGGATTTCCTTAATTTGGTTTTTATAAATGCCCAAAGTAATTTTATAGGGTTCAAAACACAATGATGAGGAGGTAAGTAACATCAGCAGTGTAACACCAGAATTTTTAGAAAGTTCGTGAATGACATATTATTTTTCGAAATTTTGAATTCTTATAATTTGTCGTACTACCTCCTTCGTGGCCTTTTCATATTCTTAGAAGCCATACATTTCAAAATGTCTTATTTTTTGACGGTATTTTTACCTTTTGACGATGTGGCGTACAATTAAAAAATTGGAACTCCAGCAGATTATAGAGAAAAAAGCAAGGTTGGAAAATGAATTGGAACCACAAGATGCTGGTGATGTGAGTGTTCTTGCATTATCTGCTATTCAACCAGAAAATGATAAAGTTGCTTTGTTTGCTGATTATTTAGTAGACTTTATGAAAAACCCTCAAAATAACTCATCCAACTGGAACAGAAAGTGTAACAACATTCAATGTTTCTTTTCTCTTTCGTTCCTTTTCAAAGTCAGATTCCTTTCTCGAAAAATACTGTGATAAGTATCGGTTTCATATGACCTCGGGCGATATTTTCGTTGTAAATTGTGACACCTTTACAAAAATCTGGTAAAAATCTCACGTTCTATATTTCCCATAAATAGAAAAGAATCAAACATATATAATTTGTTAACCACAAAAGGATAAGGAAATCAATGAATCCAATATCAGGCAACCGAAAATATACCTCTATGAAACCCCATATTAAACGGTCGCTTTCACCTTAAAAAACTCGTTCGGGCCAAAAAAACTGGGGCATTTTCAAATTACAGTATTTAAGCTCGGTTTACTATTCACAGATAAATACATAAAATGCGGTTTCATAAACCGGCCATTTTTTTACCGTTCAAAGCATGAAATTCTGTGAGATCATCCTGCTGGCCCATATATAAGCTTCTGGTTTTCCCAAATGCATAGCAACTGAGCTGAGTATAAATAAGGAAAGTTTATAAAAAAATTGCAATATTTTTAGGAACTCGAGAAATAATTTCTTGGCTATTATTTTGGATTTGATAATGGAAAAATAATTTCATTATGAAAATTTTGCCTAATTATTTTGAAAAGTGCTTTGTGGGAATTTGTAACAAGTCGAAACAAACACAAAAATTAATGAAATAAAAGTGAATTATTGCATCATACATGATGAAATCGAAAGTTCAAGAAATGTCCGGCTGCGACTTAAATAGGCCATTTGATTAAGTGAACCATAATAAATTAATGGATATATTGGAGAATTTTTGTATCTGGGGCATACCTCTGAACTGGATTTCATCTTTTCTGACGAATAAAAAACAAATTCTGACGAATACGTAGCCAAATAAAAACTATACGTTCGGCTAACAATGAACTCGAAAAATATGTTCCTCAAGGTTCCATCTTGGGCCCAATTCTGTTCATCTTGTACGTTAACCACTTGGATGCGGTCATTCGCCATAGAGAATATTAGTAGGGGAGGTAGCGTTGATTTGCAGAAGTCATTTCATAATAATGATAGTTTTCCCTTTGAACATAAGAAATCTGACCGTCAGCGGTGGAGCTAGAGGTTACGGTATGTGAAAGTTGTAAAAAAAAATATGCTACGAGTATTTTCATGCCGTGCCAAAATTTATGGGATGGTTTCTGAGATCATATTCAACCAAAAAATAATAATCAGCTGTATTGACTAGAGCGGATTATATGCCAGTCACCAGTAACGTATACAAGGTGACCTAGGGGTGTGTGCAAGCTCCATAACTTTTTTTTCTATTCAAGCTATTTTTTTTAAACGATAGGTCCGACAATGATGCACATTCTGAAAATGTTTCTATTCAAATACAGGATTTCCCAAAATAAGATAAAAAAAACTTATTCTTGTTACATTTTTGGAATTTTTAAATATCTTTATTAATGAGAATATTTATCTGACAGACTTTTACTTTTCTTGACAGTACATCACACATAATACACTACCTATTCACAATTGAATAAAACAAAAACAAAACATACATAGACCAGGAAAGCTTAGATTAGAAACACAACACTCCCTCTTAATCTAAGTTTCATGAAATGATATCAAAGGTTCAAGGTAATAAAATATTGCAACATGTAAGGCCAAGAGCTTTAACGAAATATTCAAAAATATTAGCTGGCAAACTCTTTGTAAAAATATCGGCCAACTGACTTCTACTCTCCACATATTTAACATTAATAGAATTTGACTCAATTGAATCGCGAATGAAATTATATTTTATATCAATATGTTTGAGTCTATGATGTTTCCTCGGTTCTAAAGCAATCTTTATACAAGATTGATTATCTTCAAATATAATGGTTCTACCATTCAATTCAATTTGCATTTCTCCTAATAAACCTCTGAGCCACAAACACTCTGTAACAGCTGAAGCTAATGCTATATATTCTGCTTCAGTTGAGGACAAAGCAACAGTTGTCTGTTTCTTAGTAGCCCATGAAACAGTAGCACCAAAAACTTGAAACACAAATCCTGATGTTGACTTACGGCCCTGTATATCGTTTGCGAAATCAGCATCACAATAACAATTCAAAGCAATAGATGATTTCCCTTTTCTATAAATCAAATCGAAATATTTTGTACTTTTCAAATATCTGAGTATACGTTTCAAATGAGACCAATGCAATTCAGTGGGATTTGCTTGGAAACGACTCAAATAATTCACTGAGAAACTCAGATCAGGTCTATAATGAACCATTATGTACATCAAACAGCCTATTGCTTCTTTGAATGGATTTTGAGTGAGGGCACCATCATTATTCAACTTTAAATTGGATTCCATAGGTGTTCTCACCGAACTACAATCACTCATACCAAACTTCTCTAGAATCTTTATGATATAATGAGTCTGATTTATTTTCAAAATACCTTCTTCAATATTTCGTGAGAATTTCATTTCCAGAAAAACAACTATTTGCCCAAGATCTTTCATTCGAAAAACTTTATTCAACATGTTTTTTAATTTATTTATTTCAGCCATGGAGTTTCCAGCAATAAGTATATCATCTACAAATAAAATCAAATATAAAACATGATCGTTAGTATATTTCATATACAGACAATTATCCGATTCACATCTCTTGAATTCATTTTCAAGCTTGCTTCAAACCATAAATCGATTTATTCAATTTACAAATCATATCTGGATTCCCAGTATATCCTTCAGGTTGTTCCATAAAAATATCTTCATGTAGTTTTCCATCTAAAAAGGCTGTTTTCACATCCATCTGGAGAAGAAATAAATTGAATTCATTCGCAATTGCTAAAATTACCCTTATGGTGTTTACATTAGCTACTGGGGCATAAGTCTCATGATAGTCTAAGCCATATTTCTGAAGATATCCCTTTGCCACAAGCCGGGCTTTATATCTGTTTACAACATTATTCTCATTCATCTTCAATGTGAAAATCCATTTACAAGCAATTATTTTATGTTTTTCTGTTCTAGGTACGAGAGTCCATGTTATATTTTCTTCTAAAGACTTCAATTCTTCCATCAATGCAGCCTCCCACTGTTTTCTATCAGGATGAGATTTAACATCATCGATCGACGTTGGAAGATTATTCACAAATGGTTCAGTGGAGTATGCAATGCTGAAAGTGTTATTGGAACTTTCTGCTACATAATTTACCTCGTAATCATTCAACCAGAGGGGTGGTTGATGAGATCGAGATGAACACCTCTTTTCTTGGTTTCTATCCCTATTTGCATTCACTTCATCTGTTACTGGAGAAACATTCTCGACGCGTTCTGTTTCCTCTTCGAAGGTCGAACCGTTAGTCTCAGATGAGTGGGATACCTGGGTGATAAATTCGTTGAATCTGATATATCTGTAATGAAAGGATATTTAATGATTTCACACTTTTTTTCTTTAGGAGAACTTTCGTCAAATATCACATCCCTTCCAACTTTTATACACTTCTCTTCTAAGCTCCATAAACGATAACCATTATTATTGTATCCCACCATAATACATTTAGAACTTCTCTTATCGAACTTACCTTTCTGTAACTGTTTGGGTATATGAAGATATGCAGAACTTCCGAACACACGCAAGTTATTCAAATTTGGAACTTTCCCATACCACAGTTCATAAGGTGTTTTGAAGTCAACATTCGCGGTTGTAGGTGATCTATTCAGCAAGTACGTAGCTGTTCGAACAGCTTCTCCCCAAAAAGACTTTGATAAACCTGATTCCAAAATTATAGCTCTCGATTTATCTAAAAGAGTTCTATTCAACCTTTCCGCATGACCATTCAATTCAGGCGTATAAGGAATGGTATATTGTATTTGTATTCCACTTTCAGACAGTATTTTCTGAATTCATTCGAAACATATTCTCCCCCATTATCACACCTAATATGCATGATTGATCTGCTGAAATGAAGCTTTGCCATCGCTTCAAACTTTCTGAAATGATCAAAAACTTCAGATTTGGAAAATAGCAAATAAATAACACAGAAATGTGTGAAATCATCCATGAATGTTACAAAATATCTTTTGTTATCCCATGTTTTTGGATTAACAGGACCGCAAACATCAGTATGAATGATTTCTAGAGGTTTACTTGCTTTGGTGCGCGTTGAATTGAATGGCAATCTATGTTGTTTGGCTATTACACAAATTTCACACTTATTTGGTTCCGCCCCATTATCAAAAACCATACCATCAGAAAAATTCTGCAATTTTTTACAGAAATGAAAATTTAAATGACCCAACCTACGATGCCACAATATATTTTCATTTCTTGAACAAATATAAGAATCTGATAGTTTCAGATTTACACCAAAATCTACTTCATAAAGAGTGCCTTTACGATAACCTTTGACCAATATTCCATTACCTTTCATTATAAAAATTTGATGCTTGTGAAAATCAACTCTGAAACCTTTTTCTTCAATTTTTCCAGCGGATAATAAATTCTTTCGGAGATTCGGCACGTAAATAACATCCAGTAAGGTATATTTATGAATCCTTCCGTCGACGTTATTGGACACTCTGATACTGCCAACATGTGTTCCCTCCAAATCTTCTCCTGCTTTTGCAACTCCAATTTTTATTGGTTTCTCCAACTCCTTCACATCCTCCAAAACTTTAATATCGTTTGTCAAATGATCTGAGGCTCCTGAGTCAACATACCAGATCATTCGAGAAAGTTCATTGTATTTGGAACTAGAACTTGAATTGTTCACCATGAAAGCTACACCTTCAGCATCATCAGGAAACTTTTGACGTTCATCATCTCTGTCTTGACAATCTTCTGACATATTCGCATTATGTCGTTTCTGGAAATGTTTCCTGAATTTCTTGTTGGGGCACTTGTATTGGATGTGACCCATTTGATTGTAGCCAAAACATCGAATCTGTGATCTTCCACGTACTCTTGAACCAAATGCAGCTCTATCAGTCACAATCGAGGACCTGTAGCTACTATGTCTTCTTTTTGTCTCTTCATCCAATAACCGACTTTTCACAAAATTAATAGTGATTTTTTCAGACGATAAAGTCTCGATGGCAGTAACGACAATATTATACGATTCAGGTAAACTTAATAGCAACATACTTGCTAAGGTTTCCTCGTCAAGGTTTCCACCAGCAGATTTGATTTTCCGAACAGTATCATCAAATTTAACAATATGACTTTCCATTGACTCCTCCTCATTATATTTCATGGTCAATAATTGCTTAAGGAATAATAGTCTGTTTGAAACTCCTTGTCTCTCGAATGTTGATACCAATCTAAACCATTTCTCTTTCGCTGTCGCACCCTCTCTCACATACTCCAGATGAGAGTCGGCCACACACTGAATAATGATAGATTTGGCTTTGTTGTCTTGCTGATCAAAATTCTTTCGAGCTGCTTCATCAGCTGGAGGATCTTTGGTTAAACATTCGAAAACACCATACTCTTGTAGGATGACTTCAACTCTAAATTTCCAGGTACTGAAATTATCTCCATGGAATTGTGCAATTCCAAACTTATCTTCCTTTTTCACAGACATTGGTACATTCAATATAGTTTGTCTGGGCCCATAACCTTTTAAATATCTATATTAATGAGAATATTTATCTGACAGACTTTTACTTTTCTTGACAGTACATCACACATAATACACTACCTATTCACAATTGAATAAAACAAAAACAAAACATACATAGACCAGGAGAGCTTAGATTAGAAACACAACAGGAATCACCACTGAATGGACCTTTTCATGCACCATGAGAAAACACTGTAATTAGAAAGTATATGTGCTAATATCACTTAGGATTTTTTTTTTTTCTGATGGGTAGTTTTTCTATAATCCAGGGAAAAAGTGGGTTCGTGACGTCACGTTCACTAAAAGTTGATTTGGCATCGTTGTATGAGTTGCGAATCATGGAATTGTGACGTAATGACATTTGTTATTTGATACTTTGATAGGTTCGTTCGTTTGTTCCACGGAATAGAATATTATCAATCGTTTGTCTCTCTTCAGCTCTTTTTCTTGCATATATCTGATACGAGACACGAGATATGCAGAGAACTGCTACAAATGAACAAGCTCTCCATGAATGTTTGGTATTGAAAAATTTCGGAAATTATTTTCTAATTTTAATAACTATGAAAATGTCTAAAAAGTGCAATGTGCCCGGTTGTCTGAACACCAGCGAAAGTGAATCAAACTTTTGTAAAAAGCGGAAATATATGCTTTTGTGCAGAACATTTCCAGGTGAGTACATCAAGGAACGATCTTTAATTTCACTCAATGCAAGTTTGCAAAATCATCGATCAGTACTGTATTTTATATCCAGTCCTATAAACATATTGTTCTTTGGTTCCAGCTGGAAGAAGATACTATGAATTGGGAATATGCTAGAACAACGGGATCCAAATTTATGTTCACATATCAACCTGAAACGACATTGGTCTGACAATGTTTCATCATAAGTACATGACCTACCAACGATGAAGAAACCCAAACCAAATGAAAACATCACTCCTTCAGCTAGTAAAACTGTGTTGAGTGACATTACATCCATGGGAAATATTTACACAAGAGTTTCGAATAGTTCTTCTCCTAGCAGTAGCCAAGCTAGTACATTATCCGATTCACCAAAATAACACCACCAAAAAAATTCTGAGTATATTCCTAGTCAGTCTTCATCCAATCCTGATTGTGAAAATATCGAAGGACAGCAGCGCCAGCGCTTATCTATTGCACTTATAGAAAAGAAGAGTAATTTTATTTGGGGCTCCCTGAAAATGTTTACCACATTGTGAAATACATTACCAAAATTGAAGAAATTAAATATATGGATGTTCTGATAAGTTTAAAAAAGATACGGGTTGGGGATGTATACTCTCGATTGGCCGATGACTTTGATTGGAGTTAATCAAGTGTTCACAAGATTTTCACAAAAGCTGTGCCTATGATGGCAAATTGTTTACAAGAGCTTATATATTGGCCTGACATATCTGAAATTGAAAGAAATTTGCCGATCCCTTTCAGAGCTCGCTATAAGAAAGTTAATTCAATTATTAATTGTCTGGAAATTGAAAAACCCTCTGATCCTGTTCGTCTGTCCATGACTTGGTCAGAATAGAAAAAATGCAATACTGTAAAATTTTTAATATCTGCTACTCCAAATGGCACAATACAATTAAATTTTATTTCAGGAGCATACGGTGGACGAATTCTTTAACAACTTTATCGATAAGATTCATTTCTTCTATTTTGATTGACTGAAATTCAAAAATACTTCAAATAACTAGAATGTGCAGTATTATGTCAAAGTTTTCTAAGGTTTGTTGTCACATTCTCTTCATGAATGCCAATATCTTCAGAATATTATTTTTTTTCTATAGCTTTGTAACCATAGGGAAAATTTTTACTATAGAAAATGTAAGCCTGTATTTATAAAAAATAGATGAGTTAACGTCTTTACCTTTGAATTAGTATCCCTCAACAAAGAATTGGTGTGAAATAAGTAAATAATTTTGCAAAAAATTTACGAAATTTGTATGAACATATTTCAAGTCTATTCATTCTAAATTATTGATTATATTTTCAGTAGTTCAAACTTAATGAATATTCGACTCATCACATGAAGGAAACACTAACAGGTACTGAATATGAATTTATTTATATTATAATACAAACAGACAAAGCCTACATATATATTCACAGTATAATGCATTTATGATTGATTATATCTAAACAATCACAGAAAAAATAATTCGGCGAATACCCCAATGGATGAAGGTAAGTTCAACAGAAGCTTAAATCCCCACTTCATTTTGAAGAATTCATCCATTGCTTGATCCATTCTGTGTAAACTGTACAGATGCTAGATGAACATGAAACAAAAAAAGATTATGAAAGTAGTCCATGTCAGGTGGAGTTCTAATTAATTAGTAGAAAAAATCAAGTCTGCTCCACAGTAAGAAGCATTTATTTCTAGGAAAGAAAATAGCAATGCATTTCGGCAAAGTATTTTGCCATCTTCAGGCTCTCTAAAATATACATAGAAAAGATACAAGGGTGAACATCGTAAAAATTGGTAGAAGACTTAGCACAATTTTGGCACGGTATGAAAATAGCATATTTTTTTTCAACAACTTTCACATTCTGTGATTTCTAGCTCCACCGCGGTTGCGGCGACTGACGCTCATTTTGTTGATTATTGAATATCAAACAATTACTTAATATGAAATTAATTCGGTATAAAAGTCCTTGCAAAAGTGCAACGCTGCCTCCCGTACTATACAGGGCTTTTCACGATGAGCGTTAATTAGACATTTCTGGCAAACCAGACAACGGATCAACCTGAAAATTTCACAGTATGCATAAATAAATATGATCTACACGCCTAAAATATTTTAGACGATGCGGCGTTGTCGCTTCTACTATAAAGTAGCGGCTACTTTGATTTTTCGGATGGAACACCCTGTATATAATATCATATTATGATTTCTTATCACTTTGTCAACAACTTCATGTACCATTTTTCTATACCTATCTGTTACCGTTTAGAAGATATAAATTAATTTCGTTTTTTTTTTTAACAAACATGTACTTTTATAAACGCTGATAATCTTGAACTATCTGGTACTAAGACGATCAAATTCGAAATAGAGTGGAGTGATACCATGAGGATCTTCACGTCGAGTCATATTTTTATTTGCCTCATACAGGGTCTTTAAAAAATGCAGATACTTTGTTCACATGAGTAGAAGTCAATTTTTTCAAATGAAACACCCTGTATATTTCCACATTTTTGAGCTCTACATCCAATTTTAGATTTTAATAATCCTATTTCGATTTCGAACCGTTTTCGAGATAAACTGTTTCAAACAGAAAATTACGTGGTTTCTTGTATTCATCACTTATTTTTGAAATTTAACATCTATTTTATACTACGTAATATTTCTTTTCGATTTAGTTTTTCAACAGTCTCAAATCAGTCAATTCGAAATTGATATGTACCTTAGAAAAAGTTACAATTTGTATGCATTGAGGTATTGAGTGTCTCTACCTTACAACATTGCAAATTAATATTTT
Organism: Gonioctena quinquepunctata; assembly: GCA_018342105.1. Lineage (NCBI taxonomy): Eukaryota > Metazoa > Arthropoda > Insecta > Coleoptera > Chrysomelidae > Gonioctena > Gonioctena quinquepunctata. Next base: position 7,877 of record JAFIRS010001904.1, on the reverse strand, counting down.
TTAATAGTGTGCTTTGGAAAAATTAATGATCCAATTTTGAAACGTCAAACTTACGTTGGTGGTTTTGACGGATTGTGATACCAATTATAATGAAAAAATGTCAAGATTAGGTTACAGTATTGAAGATTTCTTGAATTCATTAATAATTTATGGTGAGTGCAAAATAAGTGCAAGTAGAACATGCCGAGTATTTCATGAAAGATATCCACAACTTCCGAAGCCGAATAATAAAGTGATAAATCGACTACTGAAAAACTGTAGGTTGAATGGAACCTTTCGTCCAAAAATCATTCGTAGAAAGCCTGAAGTGGATGATGATGACAATGGCATAACAGTTTTGGGATTTTTTCATGCATTTCCAAATGCTTCCCTCAAAAATAAGGCCCGATATTATAATGTCAGTTCAAACTCCGAAAACCTTAAACCAGTTTATCTTCAAGTTTAAACCAAAGGTGGTGAAAAAGTCGTTTTATAAAAACACATAAGATTTTTATTTTCTATGTATATAAATGTCATCGTCACTTGGTCTCATGGTGTTTCGTTTCCTTCAAACCATACCTGAGGTAGGGTTTAAGGTTTAAACTTGATGACGTCACTCAAGAGTTTAAACTTTCATTACAATATCGGGCCTTAGTGATGAATACAAGGAAACCACGTCAGTTTCTGTTTGAAACAGTTTATCTCGAAAACGGTTCGAAATCGAAATAGGATTATCTGAAAAAGTCAATCTAAAATTGGATGTAGAGCTCAAAAATGTTGAAATATACAGGGTGTTCCATTTGAAAAAAATGACTTCCACTCATTTTTTCATGTGAACAAAGAATCTGCATTTTTTAAAGACCCTGTATGAGGCAAATAAAAATATGACTCGAAGTGAAGATCCTCATAGTATCACTCTACTCCATTTTGAATTTGATCGTCTTAGTACCAGAGAGTTCAAGATTATCAGCGTTTATAAAAATACATGTTTGGTAAAAAAAATTCGAAATTAATTTATATCTTCTAAACGGTAACAGATAGGTATAGGGAAATAGTACATGAAGTTGTTGACGAAGTGATAAGAAATCATAATATGATATTATATACAGGGTGTTCCATTTGAAAAATCAAAGTAGCCGCTACTTTATAGTAGAAGCGTCTAAAATATTTTAGGTGTGTAGATCAAATTAATTTATGCATACTGTGAAATTTTCAGGTTGATCCGTTGTCTGGTTTGCCAGAAACATCTAATTAACGCTCATCGTGAAAAGCCCTGTATACAGCGCATGCTGACGACTTCTCGTTAGTTATATCCGCTACCTATACTGAAAGTTTGCAATCAAAATGCACAGAAGCAATCAAAATGCACAAAAACAATTCAAAAACTCTCATCTTTCTTCAACTGTAGGAACTTATTTTTCAATATCCAAAAGACCCAAATATTGCGAATTCACAATCGGCAGAAATATATCGTAGACCTTGAAATTTCGATTGGTGAAAAATTTTGGTCCAATACACAGTGAGGTTGGATTTTCGGGAATATCTCTGACAAACACCTATGCTGGAAATCTCAATGTCAACAATCGTCCGAGTTGAATTCTCTGGAATTTATTTCTATTAATTTACGATCACTGTTAGAACTGGATGTGTATTACGCTCAAGTTGAATCTAGGCTCATGTATGGCGTTTGACATTTGGGCAATTCAGCTGATTCAAAGGAAGTTTGTATTGACCAAAAACGGATCCTGAGATGTATTTTTGGAATATCTAATAGGGAAACTTGCTGAGCAATTTTTAAATATTTTAATGTTATGACACTTCCCTGTCTCTCTATTTTTGAAATGTGTGTTGATGTTTTTAAAAATAAAGATTATTTCATAAGAAATTATGATATCCATGAACACCGAACACGAACAAGACATCACTTTCATGTTCATTTTGCCAGAAGAAAAATAATGTCAAGTGCTTCTGATATGTTGGTCTTAAACTTTTTAATAAACTTCCAGACAAACTGTAGGATATTCTTGCATTGTCCTCTTTCAAATATGATTTGAAATGTTTTTTACTTGAGAAATGTTTTTATAGTGTGAATGATTTTATAGAAATGCAGCGTATGTGTGAAGAATTTTGGGTAATATCTTTCTATTTTTCTATTTGTTTATTTTATTCATGTTATATGCCAATTTTATCTTGCGTATTTTTTATATTTATCTATTTTATATTTTTATTTATTCATTGAAAATTCCAAAACATGTTAACCATGTCGAAAAATGGAGATAAAGATTGATTGACTGAATGCTATATTGAACTAGGTGAAGATTCTTCAGAAATAGTTGAAAAACTTATCAAAAAAAGATTCATTAGATATTTTTGAAGTAAGATATTTTACTGTTCTGTTTGGTTTTCGAAAAAAATGCTCCTCCACGGGTGCATCGTTGAGTACAATGAAACCGTTAAAATGGTGGGAGTCACACTTTTTTGGACTTGTCGAAGGCTCTCAACTGTGTTTCCCGCAACATTTTACTCGAGAACAAACACATTGTGGTATTAGAGGTACTGCCTTATATTTGATTAAAATTTATTTGAATAATCTATTTCAAAGAGTCTCTTATAACAATGATTCATCCGAACTGAGATCCCTTGACCTAGGTGTACCACAAGGATCGGTTCTGGGTCCACTCTTGTTCATGATTTGTATCAATGATCTACCTAACTATATGAAAACGTGTCATAGTGTTTCCTTTGCCGAAGCAACATCTTTCATTTATTCTCGTTACAGTTATTCCTATCTTGATAATGCTAAATTATGGTTTAATGTCAAAAAACTCCAGATGAACAATGATAAATCTAAAAGCTAGATTATTTCCACAGGCAACCCTTTGCCTTAAATTGAAAGTGTTAAATTATTAAGTTTTACTTTAGATAACAGGTTGATTTTGGCTAGTCACATTTCTGTTCAAGAGGTAAACTGGCGAACGCTTGATTTTTCTAATAAAAAAAGACTGAGAATTCTCTGGTGTTGGATTCAAGGACTCTTGTCGTTCTTTATTCATTAACCATAAAATTATGGCGCTACCTTCTATGTATATACAGGGTGTTATGTAAGTACGTGGCCAAACTCGAAGGGGTGATTCTTTGAGTGATTCTAAGACGAAAAGTTCATACAACCAAAGGTCCGGTAATGCTTTGTTTTCAAGTCAACATTTTTAAAGAAATCGTTTTTTCCTATCTTAATAATCCTTTAGCCGATTTTGTTGAAATTTGGCAGCGTTATTTGGGGTAGTAAGGGGCTGATTTAGCCCTAACTAGATTGAAATCATCATATCCAGTGGCGTCCCGGAAGGCACCTTAACCAATAATTTTGACCAAAAAAATGTGCGCCACTGATTTTTTTTGCAATTTTTGTATTTTTTTTCGCATTGAGCAACTGAAACTACAATTTTTTTAATTTCTGCATTGTTTTCGTATATTGCTTTGTTTTTGAGAAAAAACATTAAAAACCACTTTATTGCATGTCCCTAGGACAACATAATGGAAAAATTGAACTACCAAACCATCAAAAACTGGGGTATACTTGTTATTTTTTCCATATCAATAGTCTATTCTAGTCTTAGGAATTGTTATCAAAGTAATTCAAGCAATAAAAAAAATTATTAATTATTAAAAAATTTATTGTTGTCCATAGATATGCAATAACGACATTTTTATTTATGATTAAACAACTAAAATTACACAAAAGTCACCTTTTGAATTTTTAGATTAACTGTTTTCGATGAAACAAAGAACATTAATTATTACTTCAGTGTTTTGAAAGTAAAGTTAGAGTGCCATGGAAGGAAAAACAATTGTTCAAACAAATTTGACTGACAACTTGAAACAGTGCATACGTAATTATTTGAAGTGTTTTTAAGAGTTTTAGGGTATAAAATTCGTTACTGATATTAGGAAAATGGTTCGGTTTACAAACTCAGAAATGGCCGATATGCATTTTGTCTATGGAATGACCCAAGGAATTCAAGAGCGGCTAGACGCATTTATCAAGAAAGATATCCTCATCGCATTGTAAAATAGACAAACATTTTTAATAATACACGAAAGGCTGTGCGAATAAAATCAGTGGCGCACATTTTTTTTGTGAAAAATATTGGTTAAGGTGCCTTCCGGGACGCCACTGGACATTATATTTTTAATCTTCTACTACACAGCCCCAAAACTGTTTTGTCAGGTTCCACAGACCATCAGAGATATAAATAATACTTCTCTTTACAAAAAAAAATTAAAGTTTGGTTGCAAGATTTGTCTATAGAAAACATGGTGAAAATTATCAATATTTCCGTATGATTCATCATTCATCATAGCCGAAGTTAATTATGTTGGTAGCAATCAAAATTTTTGTTAATTATTTTTCATGATTTCTCTTTCACATAGTTTATTGTATTTTCTGTATTTTACTTTGTTATTGTATTTTATTGTATATTTATCGATTTTCAATTATTATTGGATTACTTTATATTTATTTATAGTAGTGGCATTTTGTATCTATACATTTTTACATTTACACAATTTTAAAATTTTTCATTATTACATTCTTACATTTTTACATTTTTAAATTTTTACATTTTAACAATTTTACATTTTTATATTTTTATATTTTTACATCTTTACATTTTTGCATTTGTACATTTTCTAATTCATATTTTTATATTTTCACATCTTTAACATTTAACATCTTTACATTTTATAAAGGTTAGGAATGCCCACAACAAGTTTTCTTCGTGGGATATCTCCGATTTATTTTCATTTTTTTTTTCATCATTCATGTCCATGCCTGTAACTTTAATGAAAATAAATATTATACATATATTAAAAAAAAAAAAAAAAACTAGTTAGGGCTAAATTAGCGCCTTGCTACCCCAAATAACACTGGAAACATTTAACAAAATCGGCTGAAGGATTATTAGGATATTTAGGAAAAAACTATTTCTTTTAAAAATGTTGACAGCCTGTATCTTGAAAACGAAGCAATACAGGACCTATGTTTATATGAGTTTTTCGTCTTAGAATTACTCAAAGAATCACCCTTTCAAGTTTGGCCACGTACTTACATAACACCCTGTATATTCAAGTATTCTGGAAATTATTTTCTACTTTTTTCTCTGTATTCTTCAGATAAAACTATCTGTAGTATAGTGGAAAAATACTTAACTTTTTCTTTCTACTGAACATGGATCCACTGAAGAGTTATGAAATCTACGTGGATAAGGCACTGTAAGCTTATATTTTCTATCAAAACTATTAATTTTAATATCTCGGTGGATTGTCCAATAAAATGGATTAAAATCTGGTAGGTTGTTCGGAATTGATGAAAAATTACAGTGGAATATATACTCATATAGTAGTGTGTAGAGCACCTGGCTGGTTTTGATGAAATAGGTCAGTTGTCTGGTATTGCGTTAATTTTTGTTAAAGTTCCGGTTTTCGTATTTTTATTATGTTTTAATTCCCAACTGGTGGCCAGTGTAATATTGTTTTCATCTTACGCTTTTTAGAAGTATAGATAAAGATGTAATTTTTCCTTTTTCTATTAGTTACCGATTTCCTGCTTTGAAAATGGAGTAATATCCGAAACATCAGCGACTTTTTACGTTCGAAAAAACGGTTGAAAAATTCAGCTGAGACATAAAATTCAGTCAACACATTTATTTTTATAACGATATAAATCATGGCGTGTATAAATTAAGAATTCGAACGAATTTTCGCAGGTGGAAATTGAAATAACTGACCAAATTCCTAGCTAATATTGAAACACTGATAAATTAACCGACTTCCGGTTCATATTTCATCATTTCTGACGATGTGCTGAGAATGTTTTATTTTGATATATAATAAACATATTTATACAGGGCTAACCAAATTATTGCATAGTGTGCGACTGCATATTTTCGATTTCGTTACAACTCTAGATTTTTTTTCACTATATGGGCCAAGAAGATAAAAACCTGTTCTGGGTTTATTATTTTTAAAATATGATGAATTTGGATTTGAAAGTGATTTCAATTAACTTGATTTCAGTTCTGAAATATGCTCGTCGCTTTCATTATAATATGAAATATGTCATAACAAAGTAGATTTACTGGAAAGTAAATCTAGATATTTCAAATTAAAACTTGATATACGTATTTTATTCACATTGAAAAGATAATTGTAAAATTAAATTAAATTTGATATTAAATGATTATTTTTAAAAAAGTTTGTTTTTTAATAAAATAAGAAAATTGTTTTGTTATAAAAAAGAAATTTTATTATAGTTGATTAGTAGGTATTGAGAAATAATTTCCAAAATTAGAAAGACAAAAATTGTTCCTTGTGCATCAGGGTTTTTCAAAATGAATTAAGAATTTAATTATTTCGAATTTAAAAGAGCTAAAAAATATATTTTCTATTGTATAATAAATTTTACAAATAAATCAAGTAACTGAAAGATTTGGTTTTGATATTTATAGTTAGGGTAATTTTATTTGTATCTGTATCAGTTGCAAGAAGCCGTTATATCATCTTATTTTTCACATTTATTGTAAATCTCAATAAGTTTGTATCTGTCAGTCCTATAACATGCATTTCTGCAGAAATATTGTTTTTTATTATATAAAAATCAAGCCATCGTTTGAGGAGGAAAATACAATATTGTTTATTACCTCTAGATTCGATATGACATATAGAATCAAGAATCAGAAAATGCGTGTTTTTTCATGAATAATTGAAAAGGAAAAGTTTTTAGATTGCCTTTTTTTAAACTCAAGTCTAGATATACATTCATATTATTAATTCACAAAAATCATTTCGGAGACCTCTTGATTGTGGTCCAAAAACAGTAACAAACAATTTAAACAAGAATTTCCTGGAAACTTGGGGATAAAACCCCCTCATAAAAATTCGAGACAGAACCATACAACAGTCTATTGCATAAGTGGCGCCTACGATATTGATTCATCCCAACAAATCATAGTAAAATGGTTATTAATAGCGAGGGAGTAGTGGAAATACCCCCTTATCCTAATGTACCCTCTAAGATCGGCAAAAAAAAACAATTTATCGCAGGGTTTATAGCTTTTACGTGACTGGGCATAACGGATGCATAATACTCAATGATATTCGGCGGTTCAGATCCATTCACACCTACAATTCTTGGGTATACCTGACCCTTCATAATCCGTCATAATCTGTTTTCAACTCGACCTTTAGATTCGTATTGGGTTTTTATTACGTTCAGATGACCACTAATAAAAAAGGTGAATTTATTTGACAAGTATTTTCCAGATTTCAATATCTCAAGCAAAAATATGAAATAGTATATTGTTTAACAAGCACGGAATGATACTCATTTCCCACGAGTATGATGTTTGCAGCATGAGCCGTAGGCGAGTGCTGCAAATCATACGAGAGGGAAATGAACATTCCGTGTGAGTTATACACTATACTTTTTCTACGGCTTTAACATAAAAGAGCGAAATTAATTTACAACAGAAACTTGAACTTCAATTTTAATTGTATTGAACATTTCCATTTACAATTGACAAATTGGTAACATATTGAATAACTGAACGATATTCTGATTCAAATTTTTTTAAATTTAATTATTCGCAATATTTACACTTATATTGTTACAATGATTAAATGTGATCTGTGAAGCATTTGGGCATTGCAATGGCACATTTGATATTTCTTCATTTCCAAAACTATATGACATCGAAGTAGGTAGATGGCAGGTTTTCAGATTTATTAATCGAACTCACAATTTTATTGGCCATGTCATATTTATTTTTCATTGACTCGTCAATATAACTCTCCGCAACTGTGGTTGATTTCCAACCTCCATGTCGCTTAAGTGAGGTGATATC